>OMLB01006016.1:10195-26953 GCA_900302555.1 Myripristis jacobus
GATGCTGGAGGGGGGGGGATGCCAGGGGGTGTGGTGGTGGATGGATCGAAAAACAGAGCGTGTAGAAAAGCATGGAGGGAGAGTGCAGGAGCTCTGTCTGCCTGCTGCCTCTCCCCATAGGAACAGCTGTCTCTCAGACTGCAACAGATGCAGATTCACAGAGGGGGAGAGGAGGTCTGACGGCTCTCCAGGTCTCTTCTCAACTCTTATTTTCCTGATGAATTGAGCTTTTATCTGTATTATTTAGCTGTGATTTCATGTTTAAACACATTTTTTTTTTTACACAACATATATGTGTGTGTGAGTGTGTGTGCGTGTGTGTGCGCATGTGTACAAACACATACACACGCAGCTATATTTGTGGACGGGTGTGTCAGTGCACCCATTTCAGTGGTCCATTTTCATTCATCTTGGAAATGCCGTGCACTATAACTCAGACACTTACTGTTGTATGCTGCCTCTAAACAAGAAGCTCCTTTAATGACCAGTTTAAATTGGAACAGTCCAAGGCCTGTTGACCAGCAAGAGATGCTTTTAATTATCGTGTGTCTGTTTGTTTATCCCCCCCCAAAGGATTCTAGCGGATAATACATCGTGGCTGCTTAGCGTATAGATCCTCTGCCTGCTTGATTTGTTGTGATTTGGTCAGGGAATACAAAGTAAAATGTTAAAGGTTATATAACAAATGAGTTGGCTTACGGGAGACGCCTTGGATTCTCCTCTCAAAGTAGTTCTACTAATGTACTAGCTTAGTTTAAATGTAATGTAAACCCACAAATGTAGATGTGAATGTAAATGTAAAATGTTATAACATCAAATTATCTCATTAACCAGTTTTTTTGTCTGCTGAAGGAGCCTCACTTAAATCATCCCTTGTCAATTTTAAATACTGCACATTTAATGTAAGAATATGGAGTTATCATAATTTCCATTAACTTATTACATTGAAAGGTTTTATTACATTTTCAGTGTATCTGGAGAGACATGTTTTACATTTATTACACGATCCAGCAGGCGTTACACTGCCACATTGTGTTATCAAGTATTATGCAATATCACTGCAACTTAGATAAGAAGTAAAACGATCTGAATATATAAATAGATGACCGACAAAAAAGGAACACACTGTTTACTGTGATGCCAAGTTGTATGTCTTGATTTGCTTAAATTCCCATGAGCTGATTATGATCTCTTTTTGAACGCTGGAATCCAACGCCTTTTTGTAAAGAGTCTCAAATCCCACATGTTTCTTCCCTCACATACACACCATGTATCTAACCTAGTTTCAGTTTCAGCTGCAATGAGCTCTCTTCACTCTCTGGCCCCATTTGGGGTTCAGTTAAAGGATAGCGTGTGTGTGTGTGTGTGTGTGTCTGTGTGTCGTGCAAGCGTAGGTGCATATGTGATAGAATGTGCGTCTTCTCCCATTGTAGCAAATTAACTTTTTCATTAATTTTGACACACCAGGAAATTAGCCTATACCGTGCTTGAGGCTACGTCTAAATTAGAACGATTGGGGTAATCCAAAGATTTCAAGGGCTTGAGAGACTAAGCCTATTCTAGGCTCTGGTAGTCAAATGAAAAAGACAGTGACATTTCCAAATGACTTATCACACACAAGGTTATCAGCGAGGCTTTCAACCAATTGGCCAACCCCAGTGTGATATTTCTGTTCTCGTTTTTATTTCCAGTCTCTTGCAGTACTGTGCGAGTGCCGGGTCGAAAACAGAAAGATGAACATAGCACAGTTAAACTTCACAAAGATAAACAACAGCTTTCTATTTGGCGAGTCTGACTCACATGGTCCAAGCAGATAGCTCCGCATCCTCTCTTTCTGCATCAACCACCTCCTCCTCCTCTTCCTCACCTCTTCCTCCATATCCTGCTTCTCTCCCCTCTCTGCCTAACAGCCCCCGTCTCGCTGTGCTTTGCTTTATCTTCCCTTCTTTCATCCTCCGCCTTGTTCGGCTTGGCTGTGCTTGTCTTCAGTCTATTGAGCGTGTGGGAGTGGGACAGGCAGGCCGGCTCTCCAGAGAGCCACGGGCAGATTCCAACAGAAGACATTTGACTTTGGAGTCAGAGGATCTGCGTTGAGATATTTGACTGTTGAACCACGCTCTGGAGAGACAGCCCACCCAGAGGCCTGTCTGAACAGTGGTCGATCCAGACACAATGGGCCATGGGAGAGGAAGAGGAGGAGGAATGGGGTGAGACAGCCATGTACTGTGTACTGTGCGGTATATTGCCCTGTGGGAGGCCTGTTGAGTGAAAGCTCACCGTGCTTCAGTGGCTTGCAGCACAGCCATGAGTGTGCTCAATACTTAACACAAGCACTACAGTATGTTATGAGTGTTTTTTCTTTTTTTTTTTCTTTTTTACATAATAGTGTAGATTTTGTTTGCTGTCGTCCAGAAATATGATTGTGTGGGTGTTCATCTCAAAGAAATATGGAAGTTTGCTAAAACATTGGCCTGTGCTTGTTTATTTTCACACTATAAATCCATAGACAGTTACTCATTTGCAGTTTGAATGCTGCTAATTTAAGTTTCAGTCATCTCCCCATGTTCACAAGCCAGGGCTTAGAGACAAGGCTCCAAGTAAAACATGAGTAAGGCTGAAATGCACTTTAAAAGGGTTATCAAAAATATGTTGCAGGTTAGTATCTGTTTTGTGTCTATTTTCTCAGTGTAATAGAATGAGGCTAGGTTATAGCAAGCTATGTGGATTGTTTTATTTATATTCTTAGCACAGCACGATCTGGAGAAATAGGATCTTGTCTTGCTGGCAAATGACTACATTGCCTGCACAGAACTCATCAGTGGGCTTTTATATTCAAATTAGGGCTTAAATGAGATAAATATTCAGACAAACACAAACTGAAATGTCTTTTCAGATAATGTTTTAAAGTGTGTTACAGCTCCTCATATTTTACTTGGAACTTTGTTTTTGACCCTCAGTTTGTGAAGCGCATTGACATGAATGGGGAAATGACTGAAACAGAAAGTGCACAAATTCAAAATGCGAGCAGAGAAACAACTGAAATGGATGAACGACTTTCTATGGCTTTATGCTCTGAAACATTACATGTACAGGCCGATGCTTTAACAAATTCCCATACTGCATTAGTAATTATGTAGCCTGAGGAGTTTTCTCACATTTTAAGATGTTCTCTATCAGATTTTTAATTCAGACACTTTACCACTCCAATGCCATTTCAGCTGAATGTCTGAGAACATCTACAGAGTACAGCAAATGTTTGTCCCTGATACAAAAATCACAGCCCTGTTTCCTGTGGTGTCTCACCACTTCCCCGGGATATGCCAAATTATGTTTGTTTTGACAGACTAGCTTACACATGTCATAGGAGTTCAGCGTCAAAGCTAGTGTTTAAACATTTTGTGTTGCTCAGATATGAGCTGTCACAGGGAGGCGAGGAGCCGCAGTATAGTGCTGCATTGTGCTGCATGCATCACTACACGCCTTTGCATTTGTTGTCCCCTTTGCCTTGTGACAAGTGACAGCGGCCTTTGCACTTTGATGCTTTTAGTCGTAGGTTTTCAGATGGCGTGAATTCTTTATGTGGCTTATATCTACAGTCGCGTGGCAGGAACACATTTATTTCTGGAGTATGTGTGTAGAACATCATCGCTGTCGGGTAAAAACCTTGCATCCACAAAATGTTGGATTTTCAAGAACTGAGAAAAGCTGCCTTTTTGGCTTGATGACAATGCATTCTTGACAATGAATGCTATAATATCCTGTGGCTTTTAAAATTGTTTCACAAGACCATGAGGTCACAGAATTTTCCCATAGAGGAGCATGCAATCCTTCACTGCAAGTGAAAACATCACAAACATCAAATGTGGACTTACAGGGTTTCCACATGGCAATAGCAAAATGTACTGTACAATAGTAATGGTGGTCAAAGTGTTGAAATTGGTGTTTTAAAGCAGACATTTATTTCTAGTTATGTGTGATGGCTCCTGGTCAGTAAGGCTAGCACTTGTGAGGACAATAAAAAGCCTTTAAAAATCAACTTTGTGCACTATAGCTTGCTGCCTGGCTCTGACAGCTGACCCTGCCAACCTCAGCCTGCTGCTATGCTCTCTACCCCTTGGCGATGGCAGCCGGTTGGCGGATAAAACCAACCTTCCATAGCTTCTGTTGACCTAAAGGGTCACTATGTTTTCACACTTCAATTGGGACTGTTAGGGTAACTTTGACCCTACAAAATGACCCTGATTAAACTTGGCATGAAAGTTCAGCTATAGGGCCACAACCTCTTAGGTCTTTTTCTCATAACTAAAAAGTGTGGTGTTTACAATACTCAGATATTGCAGCTGTCTCAAAAGACTCCATATTAACTATCACAGCAAAAGGCTTAAATCAAGACTGGATTCCTTGTAGCTATGCAAAAAGACAACATTAAAACAGACAGAGAGCTCCTTCTACATACGGCATGTTTCATTTTCTTTAACGATCAAATTGTGTGAACATCAGTGTGGAACTGAAGAGACTCAATGAGGTGGCAAGCAGAGCCAGCTCAGCATGAAGCCTCTCCTCACTCGCTGACTGACTTATCTCTACAAAGCCAATCAATAATGAACCATAGGACATGCTGTAACGAGGGTGGTGACACCCCCTTAGCAAGATAGCGCCTCGCATTATCACTCTACTTACCCTCTAATGGTGGAGGGTACGTCTATACATTTCTCTAGTCATATGTTAATACTGGAGGACACCCTTGTGCCACCTTTGCTATTAATGTGAGCCGGCACATTACACAGAGATATACAAAGAAATGCAAAGACTAACATTAGAGAATCCAATCCATTTTTCAAATATTGTCAGAACATTGGAGGAGATTACATTACTGTATATCATCTCTAATCTAATATATTTTGTGTTTAGCGCTGCTCTTATTCCAGTCTTGCCAACTTTTTGATATGCATCTGCAGTTGACAGAATGAGAAATGGAGGGCATTTGCAAATATGTAATCCTAATGGGGATTAAGATGTGCTGATAGTAGCTCTGGTGTTTTAAAGGCCGAATGAGTAGGATTTTCCTAAAAAAACCCCAACATATATAGAGTCTTACAAAATAATCCCTCTTAGTCATCACTTATGAGCCACTAGAAGTGTGTGGCAGTGTGTGTATCTGCAGAAATCATGCCTGTTTTTTCTTGTTTTGTTGACTCGTCCCGGTGTCAGCCTTTGGGCAGTGGGTGTGTAGCTCCCAGCCAGTCACAGCGCAGCCAAATCGACAGCACGACATCCAATAGGAAGCTATGAAAATCATCTCAGCTCTCTGTTGGACAGGTGGGTGGCAGGGAGGATGGCTTTGAATGCTGTGTTCACAAACCACAACAACAAATCCTACTCATTCTGCCTTTAACTGTTATTCTAGCACCCACATTGCCTGTGCGCATCTGTGTGCACAGGCTGTGTCACAACATAAGCTTGTTGTTAATACATTTTTATTTATTTATTTTTTTTACAAAGCTTTGCTACAGTAAGACGAACAGCAAAAGAAATGAGAAAGTAGCACTGCTGATCAGACACTGTAGAGCAGTTGACCTTATCTAATGAGAGCACCGACACTTACTTAAAGCACCACTCAGCCGTTAGAAGTCTACATGATCCAGCAAGTGATACACAATACAGTGTTTGCACCAGAGGCACTACTGGTCAGTGATGGATTACAGTTTAATACACAGCATAGAGAATGTGCTGATGTCTCTTTTGTAATGGATTCCAGTCATTCCCATGTCATATTGCTTGTATTAAAGCAAAAGGTCAGATCGCTGAATGTGATACCTCACATGTAGCTCTGATGAATATAGGGTTTCTGTGTCACTGGTGGATAGATGTTATATCTTTTTCCCAGATACATACATCATTTTAAATTGATTGAAAAAGAAGTCAGTAGAGCAAGAGCAACTGAATTCTATCAAATGTCACTGCTTTCAGAACCACCACTACACTGAGTTGTAGGTTAATTTTTGCTATATGTGTACGATTGCCAGTTTCTTGTGTCAATCTGAATGTAGACTTCAAGAATTCGTACAGGTACAACTCCAAAAGTTAAAATGCGTTGTGATAACATCCGTTAGACTGGGTAGAGGGTTTCATTTCGCTGTCACTGACGATCAATAACAAGTAAATGTCTCTGTGGCATTGTTCCTTTGAAGTGCTGAGGCAAATCCTGTTGTGTATAGAGGATATGGATCTAAGGGAACAACACTTGATGAGACAAATCAGCTTGTCTCTCTATGACTGTGATGCTTTTCCCACCGGAGGGCCTTGCTTCTTCTCTTCATGTCATTTCGCCCCTTTCTTCTGTCAACTCGCATATACATAACATTATCTAGGTTACATCACTTTTCAAGTTTGCACTACGTACGTTTCTCTCAATCACTTTGCCTTCTCTCTGCTGGATTGCCTCAGATTTTGCTTGAATTTGAATATTAAAAACTATTACTTGAGCACAATTCCAAGGTGTTAAAAGTCATAATAAGTCAACTTTCTTGAATATATTAAGGAATTTTGCCAGTTAAAAGTTGTTTGTTTTCTTTTCACAGAGAGAACAATGTTAAGCAGTGTGGGCATTTGGCATGCATCCCCCGTTGCCTCCGAAACTGTTTGAGTAAAAACTAACTTTGTCACTGACAAGTTCTCGTGGAGCAAAAAGCCAAACTAAGCAAACAAAGTGGTCTAAACAGATGTATTATTCATACGGCTCATAAGACATTCCGCCTGTGCCAAACTCCTCAATTCAAAGAGAAGCCGCTGTGGGACCTGAGTGGGAACCCGGAGATGTAAAGGAACATGGAGCAGCTCCTTCCATCTGTCAGTTGTTCAGTTACGTCTTCGGAGCCTCTACTTTGTTATGGTAATGAAGGAAGAAAGGTATGCCGTTGCACACCTTCAAAACGGAGGCATCCTTTTTGGTTTACTGCGGCGTCTTGCACCTTTCCTGTAAAACTTAGTGATGTGTTGCATGCATCTCAGACGGTTTCAGACAGCACAATGTGGTTTGCAAAGCTAATTTTGGTAAAATTAAGTGCGCATTTAAAAAGAAAAAAGCCCACTCTACTCACTGCAAATTTTCTTCTCCATAAGGTCTGCAGTGACAAAGAATTGATGGAAAACACAGGCAAAACACAGTTAATGGGTGCTGTAGGGCTGCAGAATAAATTTATGAGAAAGTTCGATCAATAGGTAATGGATGGAAGCTATTTCTCACTGTTCGCTTGAAATATACAAATTCTTTCTCTGTGTTTACGGCTTATTGGATAGATACAGTGTTTTAACTTAAACTAGTATGTCATGCACACTGACAGAGAAGACAGAAATCATTGTGATGGAACTTAAAACTTCCTCTCTGCTCCAAGTATTACCTTGCACTTATACACACATATACACAACGTATTGCACACAGTAACCTTCTCATAGGCCTTAAATACAGTACACTGCAGAATATCTGTGTCCCTCCCTGTTCTGTTTTTGCTGTTTCATCTTCACCGGTGAATAATCCTTGATACCCGCTCATTAGAAGTGGCCTCTCTTCCCACTGGTGTTACAGCACTCCTACCCACAGCCAGGCAGAACCACCCTCAGCTAACCATCCCACCAGGGACAGCGAGAGAGAGGAAGCGAAGGCTGATCACAACAGCCTTCGCTACCGACCATACAGAAAACAGCGGGCTCCGAAAATAATGAGAAAGTTGAGCAATGTCTCAACTAAATCGATTTAGAAATCAATATCGCACAGCCATACGTTATGGCCTTTGCAGCAACACAGGTGAGCTAATATCAAACAGCCAGAGAGCTCGTGGTTTAATTTTGTTGTTCACTTAATCTTGGTTTGTCGAACTGGAACGTCATCAATAATGCTCCGTCTGCATGCTGTTTGCAATTCAAAAGTGCACCAGGTGATGAGTTTAGTGTGTCCAAGGTGCACCGTGTGATCATCTGCAGTCAATTGCATATTCAGAGCATCAACAGGTCTTCATTTTCTAAATTGCTTTTTCATGCACATCACTCTTTTTTAAAACACAAACACACCAAAAAGGCAACACGGACCTGGCTCAAATGATGTTTCTCAACAACTTTTCTGATTTGTTTTAACCCTCTCAGGTACCAGATGGGAGGAACATGCTACCATGGACAAAAAAATAATAAGAAAAAGAAAATGCTATACCGAATAGCATTTGAAAACCAGGTAAATATGTATTTTTCTCAATGATATCTTACCTGACACCTGAAATTAATTCTCCTGATGGTAAACCATGTTTATCTGTTACATGGGGAGGAATTACCAGCAACTACTATTTTCACGGCTTGAAACACTGTAATCTTTAAGTTAGAAATAGCACATATGAACCCCGGTCTAGCTCTCTTTTTCCCTACACACAGATTACAGTAACTTCATATGAGTAGCTGCTTAGGGTTGAATAATTAATAATTATTTCAAAAGTAATGCTTGGTGCCTACTGTATCTTAGCATGTATTTTCATAAATTACTGGCCAAGGCAGTGTGATGATCCTCTCTTGCTCTAGCATGTCTGTGCATGCATGTCTGTGCGTGCATGTGTGTGTGTGCATGTGCATCTGTGCGTGTGTGTGTGTGTTGTTGTGTTTATTGTATCTTCATTTTTTTCTCCCTCCAGAAAGATGAAAGTAAAGCACACTGTATTGCTTCTTCCCAAAAACATATCAAAACCTTTCATCTCACTACAATTATGATGTATGCACTGAGTATAATTATGTTATTTTTGGTGTGTCAAATAGTGTGCTTTTGGGCTAGCCTGTGATCAGCATGATTTGGATTCAAATGAGTTTGGCTGTGCCGGCACAAGATCTTGCTGTCTTTTCAGTCTGTGCAGCTGCTACATGAAATCTGCCCTCGAAATAGCTCAAATAATGGGACGCTATTTACTTCATGTGTTTGAATCATTATTGTACAAGTCTTAAAGATAAACAAGCATAATATAGTAATCTAGAAAAGGCTTAAACTGCCAGACTGAATAACAGGATTTGACACCAGAAATGGGGCCAGTGTATTGAATCCACAACATCGTAAAAAAAATAAAATTTTACGCCATTGTCAATTTTTCTCCATGTTCCTCGCTGCAGTTTGAAGGTGTTGCCATTGTAGCATGTGGGTCATTTCAAATGAGCAGTACGGATGACAATTACAGCAGATGCCAGCAGTATCATTTGCATGTAAATTGCTTTTTTAATACCAAGGTCAGTTTTAGGCTTTACCCCAGCACTGAATTTTGTATTTTGTTTGTATATAAGCCTACGTCTCTTTGGGCCCAATTGATAGGCTGTTTATTTTGGTCTATTAAACATTGGCCTTTACTGGTAGAGTGGTCATGCCTTTAAATGGAATATTAGGAGTTGAGGCTATTCAGTTGCAATTATGGTCTTGAAGGGCATAAGATCACTGGCAGCTTAGCTTAATGCCCATCTGGACTTATGCACTATCAGTGACTCTCTTTTTCTTCAAAGGTGGGGGAATATCCACCCACCTCTTTCTTTCTCTGTATAGAAATAGCAAAGGTTTGACAGGAAGAAGTCAACATGTACATGAGGAAGAACACCACAAACAGCTAGGGGATGCAAAATAAGTCAAACAAGGGGTAAATGTATGACGTCTACCAGGCTATCAAAAATAGCTATACTGTACACGAAGCAAGTTTACATCATCCAGTAACATCATCTCAACATACAGTAGTGGGCATACAGTGTTGGGAATCTACGCTCAGCAACAATGACAGTCAGTGAGTGTGAGTTTGGCTCTCAAAATGTGCAACCAGGGAGGAAATGTTGCCACCCAAAGATATATAATTCATAGCAGTGGTTCTCAGCGGGTGTTACTGCAGGGTCCACACTCGTCTTCAGCCGTTCAGTCACGGTCCACACATAGGTAAACTTAAGAGCCATTCAATTTGATTTTACAAAAGGAGAAGAGCAGTAATCCAAAATGCTTTCATGCACCGTTAACCCTCTGAAAGATAAATGAAATTCCCTTCATTTCTTCAGAAAAAAATGACCTTTTACATTACACATTTTTCCCCACATAGTTTGAAAATGTTTTATTAATCTCTTTTACTTTTCTTACTTTTGTACTCTGAGGAGGTATCTTTAAATTTTGTTTTTTCACATATTTAAGTTTTTTCATCAATGGTTTTAGATAAAGGCTTGGGCACTGGGAAACGGTAGTTCAAAATAAAAGCACTGTACTGCTTATATGTGCCTCAAAAGTTTTTGATGAAGTGGACCCACATGACCGTGGTCCACTCAGAATCAACATGTGTCCCACTTTTGGACCGCAATCCACCAGTTAAGAGCTACTGATTTATAGAAATGCCACAGATTCAAGTTGTGTCTGCAAAATATATATAAATGTGATCATATGGAGAGTCATCTAAACGAAAGCTGTGTTCATTATACCTGGGATATGCCATCAGTAAACTTCTTAATAAAACCTAAATATTGGCAGATATCCAATACCTGTCACCATCATGTCTGTTATAAATTTCAATGATAATTCTTGTTATTTTCAACATCTTCTTGTTATTTTTGACATCATTCCATCATGGCAAACCTTTTTTGCAATTATGTTCATTAAGTCGAGTAGTGCCTGATTTTTCTTCTGTGTGCGAGTTGCATGCTAAGCCTTCTTTTTGCCATAGCAAATGTTTGTGTTCAAAATGTGATCACTTACTTCACTGCAGAGCTTGGCTTAGCTTCAGGTTGTGTGCTGCTCTCCAACACACACCCACAAGGCAAACACACTTTCCAGTATGCCGACCCAAAATGATTAAACCATGTCCTTTCAACACTCACACCGCAGCAGGACCTGCTTCCAGTTTTCAATCATTGCCTGAGACTTGCATATACAGCAATGTTAGAAAACATAATATATGTATTAGATTCAAATGTATAAGGGTCTCTGTATTTTGAAATGAGGTATTCTGCATTAATTTGCCAGTGTTTGCATAGCCAATTTTTGCATCGCTGGAATAACAAAACATGTATTTGTATTAAGCGCATTCCTCCAAATCTGCAGGACATATCCATTTCTTTAATCTAATCTGGACTCAAGAGACAAGGGATTTCTTCCTGTGTGATTCTGCATATTTTAGCCGCCCCCCTATAAAGCCGGCTATTTGCTGTAAATAGCTGTGCATCTCTCCGGGGAATGGTTTGTCATGGCATGTGACAGTAGCGACGGTGGTTGCTGTACTTTGCAGTCGACTACTAGTCCACTTTTCATTCCATCCACACTCTCACAAAATGTTCCCTTGCTCTCAAATACTCAGCTTGATAATAGCACAGAAGGTAGCCTCAGCAGAGGTGCTGGAACGAACAATACACTGCTGAACACTGTCACTTGAATTGTATCATTGCATATTAAAAATGGTGTTGTTGTCTTCATACATATTGTAGGAAGTAAATGTGTGCCAGTGCAACCCGTTTTGGTTTGTTTGTTTCTTTGCATACATATTGTTTTTCATTAATAATTTCTTTTACATTTTAAACTAATTCAAAGGGAAATTTTTATTACATGTTGACAATGTTATTGCATCATCAGTTTTCAAATTCAATATAGATTTTAACAGTAAAAGTGGATGAAAAGCCAGTTGCTGTTCTACCTCCTATTCCTGTTTCCTGTGTGGGCTTGGAAACTTCAATCCTCTGCACCATTTCTCTGTCTTTGCTCAGCAGTCTGTCAAAAAAAAACCAAAATGAAGTGCTGAGGATTGACTTAAAATGATCATAGTTTCATAGGCCCTATGAAGAAACTGTAGGATGAAATAAACAATAAGCCCGTGACAAAACAAGGGATTTTCATTGGAGTTTTGAGATGACTACTTGCTTCTGTTGCTCCTTGCGAGTCGCCACCGTGAGATTTTCACCTGGCCTCCCTCTCAAGTCAAGGCATTTCAGGGGGGACACTGTTGTCTGCCAGCGCCCAACCAATCAGAACCCCTTCTCTTCCAACAAAAGCCATCAGTGACGCCGTTTGTTATGTTGTAATCATTTGCACGTGTATGTTCTCCAACTGGAAAACTGTTGGAATCTGTTGCTTTATCAATGCTCCGCACATCTGGCGCCACTGCCGTGTTGAAAACGTTGTTCTCAGGATCAGTGCTAGCTTGCATTACCAGCCATGAGGTGACATAAGTGCAAATTCTGCCCTGACGCTTGTAAATGACTCACCACTTTAGCTCTTAAAATAATTTGACAGGGCAGATTTTTCATGATCCACGTTCTGTTTTTCCCTGTCCCACACAAAATGGGTAGCTAACTATTCAGCTATGAAATGCAGCCACACACACCGCATGTCCACTATAATGTAATTACCTTCTTTCTAATGTGACTTACAGTAGTTATGTGTGGTGTTTGCGGGGGAAAAAAATAGCAGTCAGTGTGAGTCTTTTTCTCACAGTTCACATCCCCCAAAATTTACACAGCTCCATACCAAATACAGCCAGCGATTTCACAAACACAGCTGCAGAAGCAATAGAAGCAATCCCAGCAGGTAGAAAGCTTAAACATGAAACAGACTTGTGGGTGCCCCGGGCAACGTTTCAGCATCTGGAATGGAACCAACATTTTGAGTTTTAATGCAAAGGGAAAAAACACAACAATGCGGCAGTGAGGCAGAGAAGTATGAAATTGTTTGTGTGAAAACATTTCCTAATACTCTTGACGAGAAAATGAGTTTTCTTATCTGGCACGTGGATTATGTTGCCTTCAGCAAGTGACCTTGTTTATGAAGAAGATGTTCAGCACAGTGTATGGATTTTAAATGAATTAACTGGGAGCTCTCTAACTTTTCGTCACCTGGTGAGAGGAGAAATTGTGTTTTTAGTTGGTGCGTTTTTTTAACTTAAACATCGCTTTAAATTTTAACAACCTTGTCTCTACCAAGGACCACACAATAGTTAAGATTTGACCGCGACCAAAGACAATATCTGCACAGCAATCAGCACGCAACCTCGAAACTCTTATATAAATGCATGTGACACCCCTGCAGCAAAGGATTTGTTCATGCATTTAAATAGGAATATTATTATAATGATGGATACGTTCGCTTTATAGATTCTGATATTCTGCCAGTCTGTTAACTCTTCCAAATGCCATTGAATATTAGTCTGTAATTGGTTTGAGGGTGTTGAAGGCTCTGTAGAGAAAATGAGCTCAAATATTTGACCCCTCACCACTCACTCTGTGGTAGTTTTGGATGATTCCACCATCAATCCTCCCTACATGGAGGCACTCATACAGATAAACCATTATAGCTGTCAGGAAGAGGAGATTTCACATTATGTTGGTATTGAAACAGACCTCTAAATTAGATGGGTTTTTAAGGGGATGAAGACACACTGTGGAGCAGTTTTTCTAACTGCCGAACTGGAACCGCCATTTACGACCTTGCTGAGCAAAAGTATATTTTATATGGGCTACGAGACGACCGGTTGGTGTTATTCTGTATGGGAAGCTTTTGCTGTGTCTGTATGAAACTCAGTGTTTAGTCAGGACTCTTTCAAGTAATATACACAGTTTTAAGGAGATTCCCTGGCTGATCATTAGAACATTAATATAATCCATTATTAATAATAATATTAATAATAGATTATTAATCCATCCATTGAGTCATTAGAACATTAAAATAATCTTATATAAGGCAATTGCTGCTTATCTCAAAAGTAAGAAAGTTGTCCTGCAGCATTGTACTATTAAGTAATATAAAGAATGGTAAGTTTGTGAAGACTGGTAAAACTGAGATATGGCATAGGACTCTCGGACATGGGACATGAATATGATGAGCGAAGGGAGACTGTGTACAAAGTTTGTTTTAACATTTTAACATTAATAACATTTGTGAAACAGGCCATATAATGAAGACCTCTACAGCTTTTTATGACCTAAAGATGAGTATAATCCTTTTGATAAGTTACATGTAATCTCTCAAAAGCAGCCCCCAAAGCAGTGGTTTTCAAAGGGTCCTGAGCAAAATGAGGAATATAGTTGAATTTTACTATTAAATAAAATACGTTTTCGTATCAGGGTAACAAGTGCAAATTATTCAAATTATGGCCTGTGACTTCATGAAAGTCAACTTATGGGTCCAGAACATGAAAGAGTTTGAAAACCCCCGTCCTAAAATGCACAGTCCATGCAAACCACTTTGCTTTTCATCATTTGTTTTTATCTTGTCTTGTGGATCTTTCACTGGGGGGGTTCTGGCCTCAGGCAGTAACAGTATTTAACAGTATTTTTTTAAGTAAACTCATTTTTTATTTATTTTTTTATCAGCAGCCAGTAACTGGACAGGTTTGACAGGCCCCAAAGTATGGTCATGTGACATTGTATGACACTCAGTGAGCCTAACTGCCACATTTAAGTTTAGTCAGTTATTGAAATATGTGTTTGCCCTGCCACAGATCCCGGACTCTAATCCTGTGTGTTAATGTAGCAACATGCTGGTAGCAGTTTATCACAATTGTGTCTGTGTATGGCTTTCATTTTACCCATATAAAATAATCTTTAATTGTATTTAACACTCGCAAGCCTGTGAGCTAAATGGCTACAACTATTTGGATGATTGTCTTGCAAGTTAGCACTCTTACTTTGCCTACAAGAGGGAAAATATCAGCTACTTTAGCTGATGTTATCCATCATCTGTGGCCTGTCATGAGTTGAAAGAGGTGGCTCAAAGGATTTATCATTTATATCAAAGGATTTATCATTTACTCATGATCACATGGTTTCTTGCTTCTCAAAGACAATGAATGAAGGGAAACTGCCATACGCAATTGTGTCTGGTGGTAAACCACCATTAGGACCCGAATGGATGATTTTCCAAAGACAATTGGTTTGTTTTGTGTATGCATTTCATCACTTAACAGATAAGGTATATGCCACTCTCTCAAAAGTAGGTATGCTCCTTTAAACTATAGTAAAAAAAAAAAAATGTCATCCACAGCTTCTGGTCAAAAGATGGCTCTCAAATGAACTGTACAGCAGTGCTGTGCTCGACTGAGATCAAACAGCATCAGTAAAGCGGGACACCAAAACCAGACTTCTATGAACTTCTTCATGAAAGTAAGCAGTGAGAACTACAGAGGGATTCAGATTGTGTATGCATGTGTGTGTGTGTGTGTTTCTGTGTTCAGGAAGGTGTTGCAGAGGTAAGATTTTTGGGTCCCTGAGGCTCCACGCGGCACGTCAAGTGTAGTGCAGAGCCATTCCTATGCTTAATCATGCAAGCATGTTTGAAGGAGCTTACTTGAGCAGAAAATTGGATATAAATAACATTAAGTCATCAGACTCATGCAGTATCTATTGTGAAGAGAAGGGGGTTGGCAGCACAGTGGTGGTTGTAAGTTGTAAAAGTATCTTCAATGGGCCAAGGCAGTTTTAGTCTTGACAAGTCCTAAATCATCCAGCAGCTAAAGAATAGGGTGTAACACACACACGCACAGTCTTCACCACTTTCCCCCCCTGCTATGTCTCTAATAAAAATGCTCACTAGAATGCTTGCCGCTTAAAAGAGTCCTATTACATCTAACCAAAATCCCTCATGCCTAATCATAACATCTCATATTGCTTTCACACTGTGGGCTTTATATTTATTTATGCTTCATTTCAGCGGTCTATTTCTTGGATACGCTTGCCTGTAAAATTCAATATTTTCTCCTTGCTCTGAGTGCCGGAGACATTAATGCAAACTCCCACCTTCGCTGCCAGACATTCTCCTCTGTAATGTATACTGAATGAGCTCATCTCATTTACAATTTCAATGAAGTCCCATGTCGGATGGTGTGAGAGCGAGAATGTCTCAGGTCACCTGATGTACAGGAGGATGGATCCCATCTATTTCAATGAAGTTTCTCATTGTGTGCACATCATTATCCTCTGCCTGCACAAGCATTAGGTGAGATTAGAGTGTGGGTCTTCCAGCAGAATAAACCTGAGGAATCATCAGCACTGAGGTCTGCTTCTTTCCCTTGTGTTGGCAATTAGAGGATTTGATTTGTTGGGAAGTGGCTCAGTCATGTCATGTGAGTGCTGTCTGCAGATATAAGTTCAGTATGGATTGATAGGTAGAGCTACTGTTGGACGGCTCCAGGAGCTCCTTATGCAACAAAAATGTATGGTCTTTGGATGGCCAGCTTAAGAACATGTTGTGCAAGGCCCTTTTTAAGCAACATTATTTTCTAGTATTAGGTTTAGCAGAAAAAATGCTGAGCCAAAGTCACAGCTAGAGAAAAAAAACAGGAGGGACTGCCATGCCTGAGTGTTTTCTGCTTTTCCACTGTGCTGCAGCATAAAGCTTTTCATTGGGATTTTGGGGTCTTGGAGTATCAGACATCCTGAAAAATTCAGGATGATCCCGAAATATGAGAAATTGTCCCTAATCCTAAATAATATCCTGTTTGCCCTGAAAATTAGGCCAAGTTCTGATTAGTTGTAGCCTAATAAAACATAAACTGTGAAGCATTATTTTGGTGTTGGTCACAGACAGACACTGTCCATATTCTAGATGAATTATGGCTGCCATGCGTGTTGCACAGACAGATGTGGTGGTGGCTGACTTCACATATTCATGAACAAAAGTAATACATTCCCCCGTCCCAAAATTCACCCATTCTCATCTGGTCACTCTGTCTTGGAGTGTGTGGCTTTTTGAAGCAGATATTACATTTGCATGATTGATGTGAAGGACTTAAT
>OMLB01006017.1:3535-31265 GCA_900302555.1 Myripristis jacobus
ACAACACACGACACACACAAGAAATGAATCAACACACACACACACACACACACACACACACACACACACACACAGGAAACAGGTCAACACACACACAACAGACACGCCCACCCACACACTCTGATCTCTTCCCACTGTCACCTTGGCTCTTATGGCTCTTGAATTCCCTCGATCACACACAAACACACACACACCATATATGGTTGTGTGTTACAGGGTGCGGCACTCCAGTGTGTAAAGCTGTTAAGGAGCAGCTGCTCTGCTAGATGTTTGGTCCCCCTGGAGCTGAAATATTGATCAGTTCCCAGGCAAGGCAGCGCAGCCTGCACCCCCACTGTCCCCATATATAATTGAAGTATATATCTCTTAGTGTGGCATGCCAGTTGGGAGAAGGAATTAAGCACCGAGGTAAAACTGAGGGCCTGTCTGCACTGCCATGGCAGCTCCTTTGTCCATCAATCACACAGCTTTTCACACAGCAGGGTTTCACAGGCCAACTACATTTACAGTGGGAAGTGGGGAAAGCCACACGTGGCAAATGAAGATGGAGAAATGGAGGACAGACACATGGCAAGATGTGAACTAGGCTTGCTTTCTACTGATGTGTCATTCATCTGAGAGTTTAAAATACACATTGTGGGACATTAAGGCTATAATCCTGGGTGAGCATTCATACAGGAACCCAGTTGACATGTTAAAGGGTAAAACTGCTGTAATTGCAGTTTTTTCCTACTGTCATTACTGCCCATGGAAAGCCTAAACCCAATTATTATTATAGTTATTCGCAACAGTCAAAAGCAACTGGTATCTATTCCACTGTGAGTTTGACCCACATCTAGGAATTCATGGGCTCCCACTGTTCTGATAAACACATTAAAGGGGTAGGTCATCCATTTTGAAAACAATTATATTATTTCACTTACCCTCAGCTGTTATGTGGGACAGGAGTAGTGCTATCCTCCTCTCATCATCACGATGAGAGGAAGCTTTTTATTGCATTATTGCACACTCTTACTTACTTCTGGTGGCAGTGCAGGGGCAAAACTAACTTTAAGGTGGAGTGGAAGATGTGACACTAGAAATTAATTAAGGCAAATAGGGGGAATGTACAGCATCTTAGTAGGGATGAGTTGCTGTTATTGCAGCCCCTATCTATTGTAGATTTACTGTGGGCTAAAAATGACATAGTACAGCACGGTGACTCAATGGTTAGCACTGTTGCCTCACAGAAAGGAGGATGCCCATTCAATTTCAGGCCCTTTCTGCATTAAATTGCATATACCTATGAATACTTGTGGCAAGGTGTCAGCTAATGGGGATCTGAATCACACTTTCCGTTAGCGGGTATATGTCAGCTTTTGGCTGGTAAAATATACAGCTGTCTAACAAATAAAAATACTGCCTGCTAGAACGTCCGGCGGAAAATATGACAAACAAAATGATCAATTTAAATGGTGTTACGTGACCTGTCTATGTACTTGCTGGCAAAAATGGCTACCATGGTTACCACAGCATCTGTGCAGGCATTCTCCAGCTAGGTTTGGGTCAGATGTTTCTCCTGGTAACAAGGTGGGTCAGCAGGTTACAAGGTAATTCTCATGGACAGTTGATGGAATTTTTTAATGGGGTATAATGAGTATCATGGCATTTGTACCTGCATTTCTCCAGCTTTATTTTATGCTCAATAAATCATGATCATTTTTGCTTTTGATCGTCTTGTTTGTTTGTTTTTCACTTTTATGTTGGTATGAGTTATCATGTAAAGGAATCCTAGCATTAAAAGAGGAGGCAAAATGATCATAAAATTTCACTTTGTGGTGCATAATCCAAGACAAACAACTGCACTGCAAGTCCAAAAATTGTATTACTATTCTCGATTTTCTGCACTTGTTGTGCGACATGCCATACCGCCACTACAGTAGCAAATACATGCTGCTGTCAAATGCAGACCATGCTTGAACTCCCCATTAATAAAGAAGAAAATACAAATGGGAAAGTTTAATTTCACATGTTGCCCAAGATGCCATGATGTGATATTCTTGTTTTTTGTAAGGACAATTTCAGCATTTTTGGCTATATTAGGCTATATTTCTGACTTCTTTACCATGGCTCACACACAAGTAAGAAGTGGCCTTGCATTCAAAACATTCAGCCTTTAGTCCAATAACCTTACTGTTACAGATGGGGTCTCCTCTGCTTCTCTCTCCTTGTTCTGTCCTTGTCCATCTGTTGTATTTCCTAATCACTGTACTCCAGTTCATGCAGCCTCAGTAGGACCAGCCAAAAAAAAAAATCAATATAGTCTTAAAAATCGATTAAAAATTGATCAAAATCTGGAAGATAGCCATTATCAGTTGTTTTACCAAAATAATAATAATAAAAAAAGTTTGTGTACAGAAGCCAGACATTTTTCAATGCAACGAGTACCCCACTATAATCACATCATGTTATAACATCTACCTATATTCCAAATTTTGAAAATAACAAGGACTGGTTTGATTTTTCTTGGCCGACCTTATCTAGGCTCCATGAACTGGAGTACAGCGACTCAGAATGGCAATAGATGGACGAGGACAGAGCAAGAAGAGAGAAACAGAGGAGACAACCTGTAGCAGCAAGGCTACTGGGCTATAGACTGGAGGTTTTGAATCAAAAAGGAGATCTGTGCGTGTTTTTCATTTTGAGGAGGCCTAAATTTCCCCAGTAATTGTAGTTAAACTGGAACCCAGTGTTTTGTGGTACGTTTCTTATTTATAGTGCAATCAGCAAAATTGTATTTAAATATAGACATCATGACAGAGAAGTAAAAAATACAGCCTAACTTCAAAAACATCTTACTTATGCTTGAACTTTCACCTGTTACACATACAGTATATAACAACATCTTTTGGCCAATAAACATATTATTGAAATATCAGTTACAAAACTGATGCAGATTGCTGTGGAAATCTGCATACTTGATTTCTAAAGTACTCAGAGAAACTGCTTTTGTTCCAGGGTCAATGTTGTTATATTTGGCTGAAAAGTACGAATACATAAAAAGTTGTTGAATACACAAAAAGCTCATACTTCAAATTCATAAGTATGTCTAAACTATTAAAAAATGCATTTGCTGGATGACTGCATTTGGTTTGCACTATGTTTTGCTGTTTGAATTTATTCTAGCTTATTTAAAATGTGTCCAAGATCTGCTAGGCTGGAATACTGAAATCTCATAAACCATGCTGACCAGCACAACAAAAATGGAACGAAACAAAGGAGGAACCCATGATCAGAACAAAGAATTAGGAATTTATCAACCCTGACCTGGTTACCGTTGAGCAAAGCTTCTCAAGGTGGGGTCAGGGGACCACCAGGGGTCCATGAGTGTTCCAGGGGGTTCCAGCACATATTTAGCATAATTAAGTACAACAATGATTCTTTTCTTTATAACTTTCACATTCTATTCTTAACTCCCTACCCAAACTACATGTGCATAGGTATTTAAGACATGAGGTCATGTCTATGAACAAAAATATCCTGCAATAGGGGTGTTTGGGACAGAGTCCCATTCATGGATGTGTCCATGAGACTAAAGCGCATCAACTGAGCAGTTCCTGATGTGAAGAAGTTTGGGAATGGCTGCCTTACAGGACATCAGACTACACTGTCACGCGCCCCAACAGAAAAACAGCTCCATTTACAAACCACCAATTGTAACTACTGTAAGTGTCTTTGTGGTTATTAAGTGGGCCCTTCCAATCACAGATGTTTAGTTTAATCAGGACCACAACTCATCCACAAGGAGCAACAAGGAGGGACACAGTCTGCTGTCTATAATTGTTCATACGATCTTTTTGCACAAGAAGTTGACACGCCATGATTTTGGCAATCTCACATTATTCTAATCACTACAGAAATGGACATAGTTCAACAACAGAATGGTTCTTCTTACATGACAGCTGCAGGGTAACAAAATAAAGGAAAAACCAACATAAATGGTCTAAGCTAGGTGTTGTCCATCGTGAACCAGAACACCTTCAGTCTCTGGAACTCTTCAAAAAGATATTCTCTCATTTGGTGTTTTGATGGTGGTCATGGTAGACGCTGTCTAACACATCGGCCCAAGATATACCATTTGTCTTGAGATGTGTTGAGTACAAGGGCCATGGCAAATGATTTACATCATTTTCATCCTCATCAAACCATTCAGTGAGCCCTCGAGTCCTGTGGATGGGGCCTTTGTCATGCTGGAAGAGACCAGACCACACCCATCACTTAGAAATGTTTCATCACCGGGTAAAGATGATCACTAATAATTTTTTATTGATTTGCAATGAGTCTCCCTCTTAGGG
Source organism: Myripristis jacobus (assembly GCA_900302555.1). Classification (NCBI taxonomy): domain Eukaryota; kingdom Metazoa; phylum Chordata; class Actinopteri; order Holocentriformes; family Holocentridae; genus Myripristis; species Myripristis jacobus. The sequence goes on from OMLB01006017.1 coordinate 7,870, forward strand.
GACACATGGAAAATGTCCCCCACAGCATGACAGAGCCTGCAGACCCCGTCACTGTAGGGACTCAGCATTCAGGCCTGTAGTGTTGTCTTGGTGGACTCGTCCACTTGTCCAGAATATTGTGAAGGATGATCATCTGACCACATCAGTTTTTTTCACATCTCTGTAGGCCAGTGTCACTCAACTCTCAAATGTGCATTTGTCCTTGTAATGAGGGCTTTATGCATTACAGCCCTACTTTGATATCCTTATTGATGATGGAGCTCCTTTTCCTCTGGTGGAGTCCCAGAGACTGAGAGAAACTATGGCAAGGCGCATTGAAGCTGTTCTTGAAATCCATGGCAGCCCAGCACCTTCCTAACACACTCTGTGTTGCTTTTTCCTTTAATTTGTCAACCGTCTGTTTATGAACAGGCTTGAGTAGATGTGAATCGCTGGTGCAGTCAGGGGAGGTAGGATGCAACAAACTTTTGCACAGCATACAACAACAAACACATCAAAAAAGATGTCCAAAAAGAAGTTGTGAACTTTCTTTTTTTCCAGCTGAACCAAGCCTTTCTGGAGGATGTGTCCGCCTTTACAGAGGCTTTAACTGTGGTTTCTTCATACCACTCACAACTTATATTTTGCAACCTAACCTTTAAGGAGCAACTTATGCTTTGAGGAGTGAGTTTGATGTCTGCTGCCACACATTCACTACTCTGAGCCCAAGTTTGAGCCAGATGGGATTCTTCCCTGTGAAACCAGTCTGCTCTTCGGAGAGCAACTGTTCAAGAAACAAAAGCAGAGGAATTGTACGACTGATGTTCAAATGTTTTCCCATTGGTGAGGCGCTGTCTTCTCATGCTGTTCAGTGCTTTGAAGTCATGTAATAAGGCTCTGTGTGTGCGTGCACGTATGTGCGTGTGTGTCTGTGTGTGTGTGTGTTACCCCCTAGCTTATTCTGTGCAACACTACCAACATCACATGAAGCAGTGTTCGGAGACCTGGAAAAACAGAGGTTGCACCAACACAAAAACAAAACTTGGCCTTTTTTCTAAAGCCCAGCTGTCTGCCTGATAGCGCTGCACATGCATATGAGAACAAACCACTGGCTCCCTGTGTAGGCAGGGAGTTAAAATGGAGTGATCACAGTGAGAGACAATGTAGATAGATGCACATTTCTCTCTGCCTCCTCCACAGTCTCACAGCTCTTCCACGTGGGCTTCCTGTGGCACAATATTGCCCTCTGCTGTCTGTAGCATGCACTGGCATAGACAGAAGGGTTGTCGAGAGAGCTACTGTACAAACTAGGAATTATTATAACAGCTGTTGAACACACCACTATGTGATGTGAGAAGAAAAAAAAGCAAGAGAAAATAACTAACATTGGTGCAATAGGCCTAGAGTTTTACTTTGGGGAGGCATATTTAAAAGCACAAATTGGAGAGCTGATGAGCGTTGACACAGAGGTGCCAACGCATGGCGTGACAAAAGGACTGTGTCTTACCCAATAATCAAAACCCCATCATTGCCAAATAACTGAAATTTCCTTTCGTGCCTGCAAGCAGCAAACTAAAAACAAGAATCCTGTGTGTTAATTTTTCATTAGTGGCCTGTGAATTCCACATGCCGTTTAAAAAAGAAAAAAGCTTTCAAAACATATGGAAGTCGTTAAAGCATTGCCAAACAATCAAACTGGCCTAAAAAAGCACTCTCTACTTAGGACATCTTATTAGGCTTCATAAGTTAAACTTGACAAGTCAAAAACAACTCATAAAACAAATGCCTCATGAGGCGGCAGGCGTCCTCATTGTCAAGACATCCTTCCTCTGCCTGGGAAGAGAGAGACGCGGAGACAAAGCGAGAAAACAGATTTAGTAAGACCTCTCTCTTTCGCTCTTTAATCACCCTGGTTGTTTTTGTGCATCTCTCCTTTTCACTCGATATTAAAACCAATCCATCATGGCTGATGGGGGGGGCTCGCAATTTTCACCGCACTCCCGTTACTCAGGGAAGAATCCCCCCTCCGACATTATTTGGATATCAAACAGCAATTTGCCACTCATAAACACCAGCATGAATACGAGTGCATCGGGCCAAATCCAATAAAAAAGCTGGTGCAGCTCTTGCGGCACGACACAGAGCAGGCCAGGCCCACTTTATCATCCTGATAGGATATGATGTGGTTTATATTATTACCCTGGATGGCTAATGGGATTTGGATGCTTATTGGGATACCAAGTAGGTTTTTATATAGGCTCCGACTATTATGGTGGATCAAAGTAAGACCATACACAGTGAAAGATGGTTTGATCAAAAGAACATCAAACAGAGAAAAGGGGAGAAAACAGATGGCGACAAAACTGAAAATTAGAATCTACCATAGCTGTGACTCACTGGAGTCTCCTTAAAAAGACTAGGGGTTGTATAACACTCTGCATTTACTAACCCCCTTCTTTGCTCGATGTATACTTTCAGTGCATCTCGCACTGTTAAGTGTCCGACGGGTTTGACGTTGAGAGCCACAGAAAAACACGCCAAATGTTTCACACATAGACACATAGAAAGAGAAAACTCTAAGCCAAATGTTTGTTAAGAAAAAATAATGGAGAATGATTTGGGAAAACATGGAGAATAATGCTCAGTTTTCAGGTTTACACATAATAATGTCCCCTTATCTGCAGAAAATTCTCTGACAGGTGAAACTATCAAGTTCAAGCCATGTATTGGCTAGGATACTCCCTGCTGCTTACATTATAACAGCACTAGCACTGGGCAATTTATACAATATTTTATCAATATTGTAATATGAGACTAGATACCATGTGAAATTTTGGATGTTATAATATCATCATAAGTCTTAAAGCAAAATTGAACTTTGCAATTTTGCTTTTGTGTAGAGTGTTGGGTTTTTCAGCTCCTTTGACTTGATATGAGTCCACATGCTGGTGAAATATTCTCATCAGTTTCTCTGTGCTCCGCTGGGCTGATAATCTAGAACACTGTATTTGTGTCCCTCCATTCACTTCAATAGTGTGACAAAACAGCTGCCAAATTAACAATTTTAACACATAAACAAGCGTGAACAAAGTGGATTATGAAAATCTAAAAACAACAAGTCCTGGTAGCCATATTTTTGTGTGATTACAATAATTTGTGAAAACACTATCAGGTTGTTTCTTCCTGGCACAAGGCTATGATGCAGGCATTTCCTACACTATGTGCCAGCTCTACTTTCCAATTTAAATAGGAGAATAATAACAAAAGAGCTGTTTTATTTCCCCCAAAAAATGTGTACTGGGCATGGGCATATTCTGCTTTGTTTGCTTTTGTTTATGTGCTAAAAGTGTCATTTTGGGTTTTGCTATGGAAGCTAATACAGAGATAGAAATACAGTATTGTGGAATAGCAACCCAGGGGAGCATCATCAGCTAAATGTTGTCTTTTGCATGTTTTTACAGGCTGAATTAATAGAAAAAGGATGCAATATCCTGGATTTATTAGACTGTTTTAGTTGTTCCATTATTCACCATGTTGCAAAGGTACCAACAGTCATTCCTGCAGTATCATCACAACATCTGTATTGAGGTATCAGGGTTGGGTCAAAGATGTAACATTTGATGTCATCCATATGACCAAGTTGTTTAACACTACCTCTCACTTTGGCACAAAATTCACACTGGTGAGGTTTAACATACAGAAACATCCTCACTGAAAACTCCATCTTCTCTCACTTTTATCCATCTTACATCACAACACATCTTACATCCTAACTGGCCAACAGCAAACTGTCAATTATAATTTATTAATATGATATTAAATCTCAATTACAAGCTGGTGCTGCAGTTTCAAACTAATTAAAATGGTCCAAATGCTCCATCAATGTTGAGTCAGCATTGTAGCAAATGGAATTGTAACATTAGCAGTGCTCTATGTAGCAAGAAAAGTGAGGTAACTGACTAATCCAACAGCTGTAAAAAAAAATAATAATAATAATAATAATAATAATAATAAATAATAAGAAGAAGAATAATAGTAATAATAATCACAACAACAACCTGCGCGTCATGGATATACATTGTCATTGCAATTGCAGAAGAATGTAGCACTGTAGTATTTTATCAAACTAATTTCACACACAAATGCCACTGAGGTACAGAATTGGCATATCTATAGTATACCTTATCAGCTACACTTAAGTCTGAGAAAAAGCATGGATTTTCCAGGCAAGCAATGGCCAGTAACAAATACCTTCTTGAAAATTCTTAATACCATAAATTGACTGGCTACTGATTCATTTACTATAGATTCATTTCATGGCTTTAAGACAGAGTTGCTCATAATTGCAGCTATTTATTGGCTGGCCTAGGGAAGACCATGGAAATAATGTGCATTGCTTCAACTGACTGGTGGTGCTCTGCTTTAAAGTGCAGCCATTGAGACATCCTTTGAAAAGCAGTAGACTGCAGTTACGACATACAGTTGTCCAGGGGTGTCTAGCTTTTCAGATAGCAAACAAAAGCCATCAAACCCCAAACTGCCCCAAACTGTCACAATGTAAAGTACCCAAACAACAAATTCCTTTAAAGTCCACTCGATACCACAAAGACAGTGTGACTTGCGGCACATTTCAACACCAGTGTCTCAAATTTGTCTTTTGTGTCTCATGTCCTGCGAGGATATGACATTCTCTTTTGGTTTTTCAAGACATAATTGGAAATTTCATCATCAAAGCACATATCTGAGAGTAACATCACACATTTTGACATCAAAAAATTGTTACTTTTTTTGCCTCTTCTATCTACTAACGGTTGGAGAGGACAAAAGAACAAAAGAACAACATGTGGCATAGTGAAGACATGGGAAAAAAATACAAAAGAATATGCCAGCAGGCTTTTTGTGCAGCGCTGAGCTCCAAACCACATTAGGCCTAAACTGCAGGCCAATCTTATCCACGCGGATTCAGTAGATAAAGCGTATTACGATTCCAATCCCCAGACCTATAACGTGGTTTATTTGCTGACTTTCAACACACATTCATTGGTTATTGCATATATCACTGAAACTGGCCTCAGCGGTGACTAAACTGCACTACGAAAACAGACAAAATCACTTCATAAGTCTTCAGCCTTTTCTCTGGAGACTTTCAGCCATGGAGCTCCACCACAGCAAAAATATGAACACCACTCCAAAATAAAGTACATATCATTTTTTGCCAAATGTCTCTCTAAACTACAAAGTGTTATAATGTTTGGAGTTTTTTTTGTTTTGTTTTGTTTTTTTTTTAATGGTGAGGCATCAAAAGAACAATGCTTTAAGCCATGAATCCTAACATGGGCTAGAAAATGGGCAAATGAGGAAACAAAACTAAAATTACCACTAAGCCTCAGAGGAAACGCTGCTTTGTTGTGAAGTGTCCTGACTGACTGATCGTGCTATAAGGATTAAACATAGACTCAGCTTCTCCTGGCAGAAGAAAAGGATATTTCCTTCACTAAAATTATAATCAGCATACTCAATACTGAAACTCTGTAGGTTTTCATTCAATTTAAAAGGCCTTGCAGAGACACATCATACCTGCCATGAATGCCATGAAACGAATGCCAATGAAAAATGACCAAATTACCAACAAATATAATATATATGCAAATATATAAATTTACTGTTTGGTTGTTTTTGGTTTGTTTGATTTGTTTGTTTGCTTTTTGTTGATCTTTATGTATAGGATAAAAAAGAGAGAAACTACATTTTAGGCAAATAATTTGCATCTCTAGCTGAACTGTCAGTGTTACCAATTGTATTGAAAATATGCCAAGTCCTGTTAAGGGATATTGAGAGCTAATGGATCTATTGTTTGAGAGTCATTTGTGCAGTATCAGACCAAGTGGTCCCCACTTTAAATTAGTTATTTTTCAAAAGCATTCCTGATTGATTGTTTGTATTACATAGTACCTACAAGTATGAAAACTATATCCATGACTGAAATTACATGGAACACTAAACATTTTTTCTAATTAAAACAAAAGTAATACCACAAAACCCAGGCAGCAAACAAACTGAAACAAAACTGAAATTAAAATAAAATTTGACAGCCACAGCCACAGCTAAAAACACAAGAAGAGAAAACCAGAAAAGAAAAAAAATCCACAGTAACCCTTGACTTAGCATAAATGTTATCCTAACTTCTGTGAGATGAAATGTGGATATGCCTGATCGGTGAACAGACTGATAACTTCCTCACATTCATCAAGTGACAAGGTGTCTAGCCTTTTAAAGGGAAAGTTCACCCATTTTGAAAATGTGATATTATTTCACTCCCCCCCAGCTGTTCTGTAGGACAGTAGTGGTGCTATCTTCCTCTCATTGTTACTGAGTGCTGGATACTGGCTGGATGCTCCAAATGCTAACTGTTAGCCTCCTGCCACTGAGCTGGACTTCCCCCAGCTAGCATCTCTTTACAAGTGTTGCTTTCCCAGACTACATTGTACATCCATTTACTGAGTGAACCCATGCAACAGTTTTGCTCAAATCACTGTTTAAAATTGGGTATTGGGTTCTGTATTTTTCCTGCTCTCTACATCAAAGCAAGGTGAAAAACTTTGTAGATTATTCATGCAAGTCAAAGCCAACACAAAAACCTTGGTTGAAAGCCACTGTCAAACATCACAGTTGTTCCAAGCATCTAAAAACAGGCTATTTTACACAAATATGTCAGGAGTTTGCATGTTCAATTCAATTCAATTCAATTCAGTTTTATTTGTATAGCACCAAATCATAACAGAAGTTATCTCAAGGTGGTTTACAAAGACCCAACAGATTTTGGCTCATCCCACAAACCAAAATCTCCACCATGAACAAGCACATGGCGACAATGGCGAGGGAAAAGCCTTTTTAATGGGGAAAAAACCTCAAGCAGAACCTGGCTCTGGGTGGGCAGCCATCTGCCTTGACCAGAAGGGTAGAGAGAGAGAAAGCAGGAGGAAAGAGTATAAGCAGAACATAGTACAAGGCAAGTTCCACATAGAGATGAATGGTAATATTAACAGCAATAATAATAATAAGAGGAAGAAGAAGGAGACTAATCACAGCAGGACTGACAATAGAATGGCAGCCATTTTATTCAATCAGCGTATTTTGATTACACCGTCTACAGCGCCCACATTCCTCAGGGAACACAACAGAGATCCCAGGATGATGTGTGCCACCGGTGCACTGGACATTTCACGGTACTGTCACTGTATTATGGCTATGATTAAAAACTTGCCTGTAAGTGCATTCAGTCATGTCAGCTGTCCAACATCATTCTAAACAGGAGAGCCTGCTGAGTGCCAATAATGTACATGTAAATGGATTGCATAGCGGCTGGAGTGGTATTACATAGAAGCTGAGACGAAGAGTGGACACTGAAAAGCTCTGTTTCCACCTGGCATGGCCATCGGTCTGGCTGATCACAGGTGGACAGCGCTAATTACAGTCACTCAATGCATCCTCAACGCATTTTGAGATCTTGTGTCCCAGGACGCATTGAAGGACCGCAGTCTCACTGGATATCCCCTGTCTTAAGCTCTGGTCCAGCTCAGTCAGCTAACTTACGGATGTAAAATTTGTAATTTACAGCCCATTAAAATGAGGCTGGAGTGAACAAGGATGAAACAGAGCCTACATCTGTCACCTGTTGTTTCCAACTGATGGTGGGAAACCACTGAAATTCTTTGCTTTTTAAGCGCACAAATTGAAGCGTTCGATGCCTGCCTAAATACGGTACAGTGCAATACAGCTGAAAGCAGAAAGACAGCATGGAAAAACGCCCCACACAAGGTTAGTTGTGACGTTTAAGGTGATTGATGGAGGCAATTAAGCCAAATGATCCCTTTTGAATTCATTGGGCTTATCGAAGGTTTTTGCACCCCTGCTGCTAACACACTGATACTGACTTCTTAGCAGGACTGCTGACCTGGATGAGGGACTTGACCCCAGTAGGACAGAAAGCTGGCAAAGTGTTTGTTTACTGTTCACCTGTACAGTTGATCCAAGAATTAATGAGTTGCAACTGTGGGAACATTTTGAGAAGAATAACATCCAGAATTACAGTTATATGTTAAATCCTTGGACCTACTGCATGCTGATTTGGAAAGCAGGGTTTTTAGAGGGTGTGTGAAAAAAGTTTGATGAAAATATAAATTTAATGACTGGTGGTCGGGATACAAACTGTGGATAAAATGAAGGTGCAGTCCTTACATTATTGGTTTACATAATATTGGGTTCTACATCAGCTTGCAGAGTAGGAAAAGGGGCTAAAAAACACCTGTATATATATGGCAGTTTTGATGCAAATGGCATAACTTATCACAAATCAGGCTGCTATCATTTAGAATTGCCTGTTTAAGAAAGTTAAACTGTGACTACTAATTCAAAACACTGACTGGTGTTGCTTGTGACTCGACTCTACTTAAATAGCCATCCTACATCAGTGTACATTTATGCTTAATTGAATATTGATTTCAACAGATATTCATTATTCCTGTGCTTATGAACATACACAACAGAGTTTAACAAACAGATACCACAGGTAAAACAATGTTTTGACCACCACCGCATCATCTGCACATACCTCGTTGAACAGTATCTTGTGGTTGGCTTTCATCCTCTGGGGTGTGCTCTTCCATGTTTTTCCAAAAAAGTGCTGGTGATTCCTATCAAAAAGAGTCACTCGCAGCTGATATGTCACACCTTGTTCCCCGTCTGAAGTCTCCTGTGTGCAAAAAGGAGAGGCACCCAGATCAGAAAATACACTGGCCTTGATAGATGTCCTGCACTCTTATGACTTGTACAAACAGTAAAATCTAACTTTCAAATACCTGGCAATTTAATGTTGCCCAAAGCATAATTAATAGAATGTAACCTTAAGACCTTAATAAAAGAATAGTATTGACTCCTAAATTCAGCATATATCTAGGAAACCCAACAAGCTGTATAAATAGAATGTCAATTGTTTTGCTTATTTTCACAATCTCACCAAAATCAGCAATGGATGGAGGCAGCATACAGTGCGAAACACTTTTTCATTCTGACATCTGGTTGGGTATCTCTATGCCGAAATTACCAGACGGTCATAAAGATTCTTATAAATTCTTAAGTCTCCATCTACAACATGTGCACGCTTGGTAATGAGCAAGGTCAAATTAAACTGGCAGACTTTTGGAGGGATTTTGGTGTTGTTTAGTCTCTTATTTTCATACACTAACTAAAATCAGCAATGGATGGAGGAAGCATACAGGGCAAACCACTTTTAAAAGCTAACATTTCAAAAAGTGAAGCGCTATTTGGTTAGGTATCTCTATGCCAAAATGCCCACACGGTCCTAAAGATTTTTAAAAGGTTTTAAGCCTTGGTGTACAATGTACAGCTTTATCTCAACACAGTGTTGGGTAAACATATTAATAGGACCGGAGCACTGACACTGAAGTTGGGTGAGATGAATAAATATCCTCTTCAGTCCAGCTTATATTACACCACAGCTAGCTATAGCAGACTGGGTTTTGCCCCAGTCTTTGCTGACTTTAATGGCGAGCTAAAAGTGGCTGTGGGCGGATAGTCACCTGCTGGAGGTGAGGCGCGGTCAGCCGGCTGAGGCTGAGCTGCAGGCCGTGGGACTGACTCAGGTGAGTATCTGCAGCCAGGCGGACTGTGTGGCTGTGCGGGGGGACCAGCCGGCCTCTCTCAAACACTGCTCTCCAGCCGGCCGTCACGGAGCTCATGTCTTCTTTCCACGTATATTCACGATAAATTAACTTAACATTGCAAAAAGTTCCCAAAAGTTCCCTAAACCAGCAGCAGTTAATCTGAAAAACTGCTTTTCGCCTCTACTCAGACTTTCAAACCCGCGGCCGCCATATTGAAGTATGATTCCACTACTTTGTAAACAGGTACCGGACGAAAAACATGATTATTTCATTAACAGAGTTTATAATTACAGATCAATTTTAGCAAACAAATTGAAACGATGCGTTAACATTTTATGTTTCGTATCGTTATAAACAACAATTGAGCTTGTAAATTAACGTTGCAGTTGTGGCCCAAAATCCCCCACCCCTCACAAATGGTCTGTCCCATCGCGTTGCATCAGTTGCTATGGTTATGGTCACGTTGCTATTGGTTGCTATGCAGTCTCAACTTTTTTTTTAACTGAAAGATTTCAGCGTCTGGAAGAAGTAACGACCACAGCAAGTAACGCCCCCCTCTGACTCCACTTTGTTATTGTTATGCTTACAAAAAACATCAATCATATTTTCATTTACTACCGATTCTTGATTGAATACATGCGTTATTTTTTATTTTTATTGATTTTTTTGTAATTTGGTGTGTTTATCTAGTTAATGTTTTTATTTTATTTTTTTATTTTAATTTAATTAAATGAATTTAACTTCTGCTGCCCCTATTGAAAAAAAATCAAACTTTTTTTATTGAACGAGAGCAGTATCTGAAGGAAATAGCGGCCACAGCAACTGATGTTACCCTATGACTCCGCTTCATTATTATTATTACAACAAAATATATTAATATTATTAATAATATCAAGAGAAATAAGAATAATAAACAGGGGTTTTATTTTGAAAGTTAAGAGCAGGATGTCCTTATTCGGACCAGCTTGACAATATTATGTTAGTTTCCACAACTTGGTACTCTACAGCGGAAGTGCCATCAATAGTAGTGCAATGTTTGGGCTATTCAAGAAAAGTAAACCGATGAAACTTAGGGTTCTTAATGAAACAAAAAAGTACGGAATTGCTGCCAAAAACCTGACAGAGTTGCTGAAAAAGGGCTGCAAATTATTAAAAGTAAGAATGTTTCTTTCACTTTCTTCCTGGCTTCCGGATGTTTACAGTACGATAGTCCATTCTGTGTGCGTCCCGTTTCCGCGGGTCCTGTTTAAATTCTTAAATTACTCATATTGAATTACAGGAGTTCTGTACGGCAGTGTATATGTCTGCTGCCGCGACATTTGACATTAGGGACTTGGTTTTCACCTATATTGGTAAGCCTAATGTGAAATGTCGCGGCAGCAGACATACACGCTGTCACCTTCCTCACGGAGGAAACCGCAGGTCGTGTTGCCTTTATTGTTCACCTTTTCATCGAAACCTCCACCAGGTGATTTCTCGGGTTAGCTTCTCCTCTCTAACTGAAGGTGAGCTAATCAGTGAACTCACCTGGAGGTTTTGGTGGGAATAAAAACCTGCAGTGTCTCGGCTTACTACCGCACATGGTTGCCTAGCCCTGGTTTAGGGACTCTCCTGGCGGCTTGGAGAGTGAGGTGTCTTCGCTTACTGAAAACAAAGGCAGGTTTAAATAGTCCAAAGTTGGAATGGACTTTGCGCTGATGCTCTGTAAGCTACACGTACCGCTGACTGCTAGTGTTGTTTTATGTCCTCGAGCGTGCGTTTTAGGTTGATATGGCTCCAAAAATGTATCTGAAACAAACCGAAGTCGTAATTTAATGTCATAAATACGCAGTCCTGTGTGTTTACGGCGAGTGAAACACAAAGCAAGCGTCAGTGTGTGTTTGTCGCAGGTGCCGCTCGATGGCTCCCGTGTGTGTGTGTACGCGGACGGGACGGAGGTGACGGAGGAGTACTTCCACGCTCTGCCGGACGACACCGAGCTGGTGCTGCTGTCCGCACCGCAGACATGGAGCGGAGGTGGGTGAAGCTCGTCCGCTGGGGGGCGCTACAGACCCAGCAAGGCATGCAGACTAAACATCACACTTCCGTTCAAAACCTTCTAAACAAAAGCCTTATTGATTAACTTTTGCAGTCCATTTTGACCTGTGCCAAGTACCAAAATGAAAGCCAAGGATGTTTCTAAAGAGGACTGTGTGTCACACCTGTGTTCTGCTTACTGTGTTGTACTGTTCATTTGGCTCGGTTTGGTTTCACAAGGCAAATAGTTCAAATGAACCAAAACGTCTCAACAAAAGCCACTTTGACATGCCAGCAGTCAGATTTGGTCAGGGGCAGACAACTATTGCTAGGTTGAAACTCATGTGCTCACACATTTGACCAAACTGACAAACACTCAGACTAAACAATGATTCTTTAGATTTTTATTTTAGTTTAGTTAGTTTTGTAAGTGCACAATACTGTTTTTTGTTTGTTCGTTTTTTATTTCAGTTCACTAAAGTGTTTTTTTTTTCCCACACCTAGTTTTAGTTTTTAGTTTAGTTTAGTTTGCTGTAATAACCTTGGTTGAAAGGCGGAGAAAGGAAGTGTTTAGTTTGAGGGTGTTCATGACATCAGTGTTATGAAAAAAATGTATTTCATTATTATTTATTTGATTTATGCATTTTGAATCATATTATTGTGTCCGCTATAATACTCCATTCTCTTTAACACCAGCAAATTTTACACTTGTATTTTGGAGGCAGTATTTCCTGACTTCCTGTCTTACACTAGGTGGTTTGGTATAGTGTACTATATTCATTTCAGCCTCACAGTGTTGAGTATTTGTAATGGCAGTGAGGGACCAGGCCCTGTCCACACAAAACATACAGTTAACAGCAGTTTTTTCATGTCAAGATCGCCCCAATTGATCCAGGCCACAGACCTCGATTTGGCCCAGTTTCGTCAGTGGGAGCCCCATCTGAGGACAGATGGGTTGTTTGATAGGATTCTGGTACAAAGCTGGACACTTGAAATGAAAGTAAAGTTGCTCTGTTGTGTTTGCATCTTCCTGGCTTTTCCATATGGTTAAGATTAGGATGAGTGTGTGTTTCTCACCTTTATAATCTCCTGTTCCTGTGTTTTCAGTTGTGTGTGACATTGACCTGGTACTGAGCACAGACCGGCACTCTGATCAACTCATTCAAGCAGCCAAGGGTCTCCTCTCTGATGAGCAGTCTCCCAAAAGACGTAAACTGCTGGCTGACCTGCTGCTGAGCCTGGAGGACAGCTCTGAGCTGGAGAGCAGGGAGGACGATGAAGACTGGTTCAAAGGTGCAAAGCTTCAAATTCACAGGGCCTCCATACTGTGTGTGTCTTGGTTGATGGATGGCTGTACTCTGAATGACTGTGAGAAGTTTAAGAGGCTACACTAGTGTCTGCAGCTGCACAGTTTTCATTGCATTGCATTGGTGTCGCTTGTGATAACATAGTTTTAATGTGTTAACCTAGCAGGCAAGCAGTAATTAGGAAGCAATACTTCAAATAACAAGAAAAAAAACTCCTTTGACTTTACAGTTTGCCATTGATATCAATGATGGATGCAGCCGTTCTCCAGGAATGCTTTCTGAGATGGGTATTCCTGTATTTTAGTCATTCATCTGACACTGTTTTTTTTTTTTGCCTGGTAGAGATATTCTTCTTAGAACCGAATTACATCTGGAAGCTTTGCAACAAGATTGACTGTTGATAACTAGTGTAGGAAATGATTGGATTTCCAGTGACTTGTTGATCTTGTTCCCGACTATGTGAACACACAGTTTTGGGTGTCAGTTTATGGCACAGCACATGTATCTCTCACTGTTTCCCATCAAAAATGTCCAAAATGTGTTTCGTGAAAACGCAAAGGAGCAATGACTGATAACTAACAAAATGCTATCTCCTTGGACAGTGTGCTAAATTATTAGACACTGGAGTTTAGACTCACTTAGGCTGAGGCATGGCGAGCGCCCATACCTCACTGTGCCAGACTGCCACCCATGTTTAAAGGTGCACAGTGGAGTTTTCCTGTAAATGCGATGGTTTTGTTTACATTCAGATTGTGAATATTTTTAAAGTTACTTTGTGCCCCCCCTACTCCTGGCCTGCTGGAAGAACATATGTGAACAATACAGTTATTTGGTTGTGAGCATTACAGCATCACTGGTGGCCACAAACTGCATTGGGTACATTTTTAAACTAAAAGGATGAAATCCAGCCTTGCAAATCTCTAAGCAATGGGACAAAGTTTGACTTTTGTGCAAGAGTGTGATTCATCAAACTTTCTCCACTAATTACTTCATGACAGTTTAGATTAATCTGTTACTGGGTTCACTGTGAAGTCCTTTTTCATCCCAGGTGTTGATACTCGATTCAAGACAAAGTCTGCCTACATGAGGCACAACTGTGAAAACAGGATACGAGGCTACATCAAGGAGGTAACATTTAGCGAGCCCACTGGTATTTAAGGCAAAATTGATCTTTGGTAGAGTGTTGAGTTGTATGATTACCTGGGCGTGATATGAGGCCACATGGTGGTGAAATCTCCTCATTAGTTGTTCTGTGCTCCCCTGGGCTGCTAGTCCACAATGTTGAATTTGTGTCTCCCCATTAACTTCCATAGTGCAGCAAATACAGCTCCCCAAATAACAGTTTTAGCATATAAACAAAAACAAAGCAGATTATGCCATTATTAAAAACAGCAAATCCCAGTACCTCTTTTTCATGTCATTACAATTATGTGAGTACTATCAGGTCGTTTCTTTCTGGGGCAAGGTTACCACATGGAAGTCTCCTGCAGACACGACCCACTGGATCTACTTTCCATTTAAAACAGGGAAAAACAAGAATAGAGATGTTCAGTGTCTTCAAAAAATGGGTACTGGGTCTTCTTTTTTTTTCCTTTTGTTTATAGTAGCATAATAAGCTTTGTACTTGTTCCTTTATGAGCTACAAGTGTTATTTTTATTTTGAAGTGTTTTGTTACGGACGTGAATGGAGAGACACAAATCCAGTATTGTGGATAAGCAGCCCAGGGGAGCACAGCTAATGAGATTTCACCACCATGTGGAGGTAGCTATACCAAGGTAGCTATACCACCCAAGACCAAAGTTGAAGTTTGATTTAACACTTGAATAATGGTCCTCCAACAGACATCTGCCTTTCATTCCACAATTCTGACACAATTTTCTGTCTCCGTTCTCAGGTGGACAGCGTCACCAAAAGCATACAGCAACCCAAAGTCAAGGCAGAGTTTGTGAAAACGAAAAAGTGCCTGATGGACACGTTGAAGTCAGCCAAATACAACGGCTGTTACTTTGACAGGACGGAAAAGGAGGCAAATCGCCTGTGTACCCCTGAAGGCTGGTTCACCTGCCAGGTGCCACACACTCACTCAGTTATACAGGCAGTTATTAGGGCTTGGGCACTCCTGAACCACAAAGCTTGATAAATATATGTGGTAGATGATTTATTTACAGATACACTGGATTGCACCGACCATTTTGCATCATTACAAGTCTTTTTTTTTTCATAGTATAATTACCATAGACAAATGACGGTCACCTAGGCACTTGGCAGCCTCTGAGCTGCATTTTACATCCTGTGCCAGCAGAGAGCCATTCCTTGCTCATGACTTAGCTGGATGATTTTGTTGACAATTTGACATCAGCCGAGAATTTTCTGTTCCTTGAAGCAAACTCAAAATGGAGCCCAACTCGTTTCCAAGGCAACAGCTCCTTAAGGGATATGTTTGTTTTCTTTGAAGCCAGACCTCATTAAAACCATGTCTGGCTTCAATTAGAATGGCAGAGAGCACCACTTCACCGCTCATTTTTGTATTGAGGAACTGCACTGCATCTTCTCACTGGGCTCCAACAGTCCCACAGGACAGCGGCTTAAGCCTTTATACCCTCCCCTTTTCAAAAACAGCATGCTGGTGTTGTCCCTGTTCATGACTCTTCCTCTTTGCTGCCTCTTCTACCTCAGGGAGCATTTGACCAGGACCTGTGCCGGTCTCTGCACTCCATCAACCCCTATGGCAACCGAGAGAGCAGGGTGGTCTTCAGCACGTGGAATCTGGACCACAGGTTAGAGGCTTTATTCGAGTTAAGGCGTTTCTGTTGTCGCAAAAGGGTGAGACAAGCCTGGTTATATATTTAAATGCACAAATGCAAAAACAATCTTAGTTATTTTTTTCAAAATAGATTTTTGATACACACCTCCACATCTAAACAAGATTTCCTGGCTTCCTTTTTGTGATTTCTCAATCATAGCCTTAACTTTTGTGTCTTCACTCACATTGTCTCTGGGTAAACGTATTGAACTGCATGAAAACTCAAATTAAAGTTAGTATTATGCACATGTACCAGTTGGAACATAATGGATTATTGTATGTCAGTTCATGTGTAAATTCTCTATATTCATCCACACCAAGTCAGTTTCAGTATCTATGTTCAGAAAATGCACATAACCATATACCATAATCCATGCTCCCTGTCCTATCTGACTTTTGTCCAGGATTGAGAAGAAGAGGACGGTCATTCCTGCCCTGCTGGATGCTGTACAAAATCACAAGAGCAGCGACATCAACCTGAACTATTTCTACCAGCTGCTGTTCACCAGGGAAAACCTGAAACTGGTTCACATTGTGTGCCATAAGAAAGAAGCTCATAATCTGCTGTGTGATAGCAAAAAGATATTCAAACGAGCCTTATACACAGGCAAGGCAGAAAAAAATGCCAAAGCAAAACGGCTTTGTATATCATGAATTTTATGGTTTTTGTATTATTATTTTTACTTTTATAAGTCAGTATTTGTATAAATGTATGCAGGCTGAACTACAAATAATAAAGCTGTGATGAAGAGTATAAAAATAAATATTTCAAGGACAGGCTGATGTTCTTGGAGCTCAGGAGTTATGGCAGGAAAAGCCTAAGCTGACATTATTCTTTTACCACACTGAAAATATGATTCTGAGATGCAAACAGCTTTAAATAAACAAAGCCCTGAAATCAAGAAAACATTTATTTGTTCTTGTGTTGGCACGGTAATATAAAATTCATCATTTGACTACAATGATTGCTGGATTAATGAGTCGTTCATTCAGTCAAGCAGTTGCATAGAAAAATATGAAAACCACTGTGCATAAATAAGGCATGAGTTAACAGGCAGCATAATGAAAAATCAAAATATAACATCTGATCAGTACAGTCAACAAAATATACAAGATTACTGCAGATATGAACTGAGCATTTTGTTAGTGCAATTATTTTCAATCTCAGTGGGTAAAAAGGTACATAATGGTTTGATTTTTTACAAGCAATCACTTAAATCATCCTCAGTCCATTCACACTGAGAACAGCCTCAGATTTACTTTTAGTCCATGTCTTATCGTACGACATTTTTGTATGGTGGTAAAAATGTACACAATATTTAATTCAGTAGGATAAATGAGCTGCACTGACATGTAGACAGACATGGTGTATGTGGCTGCTGTGAGACGAGCAACACTGAAAGATGTTCAAACAAAACTGAACTTCGGTAGCTTGTTGGGTTGTATAGTTGCCTTGGTGTTTTGAGTCCACATGGTGGTGAAATATCTTCATCAGTTGCTCTGTGTTCCTCTGAGCTGCTAATCCACAATACTGGAGTTGGGTTTCTCCATTCATATCCAGAGCAAAGCAGCTCCACATGTACAAAATGGATTATGCCAATATTTCAAAAAAACATGTTTTCCCTTGTTTGACTTGGAAAGTAGATCCGGCAAGTAACGTCTGCAGGAAACTTCCACACAGTAACCTTGTGCCAAGAAGGACCAACCTGATGGTACTTTAACAAATAATGGTAATTACACAGAAAGTGATGTGTACCAGGGTTATTTTTTATAGTGGCATAATCTACTTTATGTTTCTGTACTAAAAGTGTCATTTGGCAACTGTTTTACTATGGAAGTGAATGGAAACAGAAATCCAGTGTTGTGGTTAGCAGCCCAGAGGAGCACAGAGCAGCTAATGAGGAGATTTCACAACCATGTGGACTCCTAAAATATCCAGGTAACATACAATCAACATTCTACCACAGTTTGATTTTTCTTTAAGGAGGAACATGAAGACACTGTGGATATTAAGCAACATGCAAAATGTCTGTGCATACAATTAATCTCAAAAATCATGTAAAGAGAAAGCTGTGATCTTTATTTTTGAAACTGTCCTTTGGTGTGTGCGCACCCTCCCAACAGTCGTCATCTTTATACAATTTTATAAAGTGAGTCTTTTGCCTTATGCATAACTGTAACTGGTTATCATGTCATTCATAAGGGTTTATGATTCAAAGCTGTTGCAAAGCCACAAAATGCTATTTATTCATTACCGCTTTCAGCAAATCATGACGCTGGTCTCTGTTATCTAATGTAATCTTCATTAAAGAATATTTAATTTGACCTCCTGCCTAAAATAACAAAAACCTGTTTGAGCCAATATGTCATGTCGAATGACTGATCTTGCCATCATTTCCATCTCATCCCTGTTAATCTTTCAAATTCTCTTATGATCACCCCTGTGTTTTCTCACACTAGAGGCATATTTTGCATGATTGCTTTCATTGTCTTCAGAGCATAAAGCTATTAGAGCATGTTGCAAAATGGGTATTTAAAGTGGCTTTACTGGAAAAGAGAGAAGTGTGCTTCATGAGCCACGACAGAATCCAACCATAACAAACCCCAGCATGACTCAGCAAAAGTCTAGATCTGTGAAACACAGGAATCGTTGCCGGGTGTGATAGTGTAAACACCCTTCAAATGACATCAGTTAAGACAAAGCTAGAAGCAGTACAAGCATAAACAGAGCTATAGCGTTCCTTAACCCCATAAATGTAACCATCACTCTTTTAAAAAATGACAAGCGTTTACAATATGAAAAAATGTTCCTGGGTCAGACCCAATGATGCTTTAATGGGGCGAAAACAACTTGGCATGTGGCTTTTTTCTTGGACTAGCTCTTGCCAGTTTCACTTGGCTTCTTCTTGCCAAAGCATAAAGAGGTTTTATGCCCCTCCAGAGGCGCAAATTACTGTACAGTTCCACGGAGCCATCAGTGTGGTTCCTATTCACTAACTGCCCCCTCTGTCATCTTGCTGCATGTCGGTGTAACCTGCCTCCTCCTCATCACTGTCCTCTTTGGCGTAGAAATGTCTCCTCCTGCTCTCCCTGTGGACCCAGATGGACGATGTTGCTGATCTTTGAGGAAAATCCTGTATGGACAGAGGCAAATGCGACAATCATTAAAGGCGGCGACCAGGTGGGCTCACCACTCCATGGGGAAAGCTGCTGCCGCTCGGGAAAAGGTTATCTTGCTTATACAGGCAAGAAAATCCCAATCGCTTTAAAGTTTTAAATCAGATTAGAACCGGTTACATCACTCAAGGCTGAAATGGTTATGGGCAATGTGCAATAACATCACGTTCATCCAGTTAGAAGACTGTTTGCTGGTTTCTGCAGTATTTCAACAAAGCGTGTGCTTGTCTGTGTGGTGATTCGACGTTTGCAGAAACAAACAAAAAAAAAAAAGGATCCAAGTCAGTGTTTAAGAGCGGATTTTTCCCCTCCAGTCAGTTCAGTTTGATCACATCAGAATTTTAAGGCTTGTTGTAGAGTTCCTTCCCTCAGATGTTTGTACACATTACTAAACCAGGTAAATTTAAAAAATAGCTTATACAGGCCAGCACTGAATAACAACAGATCTTCAGGAAGAAAGGAGATTAATGTCAATTTCACAAACTTATTCTGGCCATGTCAAAAAACATGCTAACACTTCAGCCTAGTAGCTTTCAGATCATTCATCCAGCCAGTTTATACAGGCCTGTTTTACATTAGGAATTAAGTAAGTTTAAAACACTATTACTATGAGAAGCTATTACAAGAATGAAATTGGCGTGGGCTGAGAACAAATAACATGTTTAGATTTCTTCATATTTGTTCCTACAAAAGTCATTAGAAAAACTTTCACTTCCAGATCAATAGGTCACTTGAAAAAGCTGTATGGCCCATAAACATGACGTGGTTAAAACACCTTTCCATAAAATAAAGATGTCTTCAAATGAAGGTTTCTCATGCACTGATACAGATTCTGGAGATCAATCTGAATTAGTCGCCTTTAAGACAATTTTTTAATCAGGTACTAGAATGATAAAATAATATTATGAACCAGTTCTTTAGAATTAAAAATAGTGTCTGAACAATAAAATATGGCTGTTTTTTGGTTACATGTTTGATTTTTGTAAGATGCTGGTATTCGTTACCCTGTTAGGGTTTGTTTTGTGATCTCTTGCATAATCTACCTGCAGTCAGATTTTGTCCAAAGTATGGCAGTTAGCCAAAGCACCTCACCTGTACAGTGTCCAAGTTTCCAAAGAACTGCTCCACAGGAAGAATCTGGTTGCTGTCGTCATCGGGGAAGATGCTCTTGCCGGAGCTTGCATAATCCATGTACTCAGCCTCCTCGGTGTCCAGGAAACTGTACGCTCTGCAGCCGTCTAACTCCAACCTCATCCTCACCTCATTCTCTTTGCCCTCCTGCTCTTCCAGCTGTGGTGAAGCCAGGCATCGTTTTCTGTCAGGAACCTGGTGGCACTCGCAGGTGATGTGAGAAAACCTCTCCAGAGGACTGGCTGGTGTGCTGTAACCACACACCGCTGAGTTTCTCTTCTGAAAGCCAGCTGCTGGGTCTGTCTTTGGTCTTTTGATATCTTTTCTCTTTGTAGCAGAGGCCTGTGTTGGAGAGCGAAGGCTAAGGTTATACTGGTATATCAGAAATGGCCCATCAGTCTAATCCAAGTAAAAGACACATCCAAGTTCAGAAACACTCCGAAGACCATGCACTGCTTAATAAACCAACAGCAACCTTAAAAGGGTCATCGACCTTTATCAATGACCAGTAGGAAGTCCAACCACATAGTTAAAACTTATGTCCAGGGTTCCCATAGCTTAAGGCAAGTTAGATTGAAGACTTTTTAATGCCACTCACAATAAATTTAAACACATATTTTACAAAAGCCAAAACTGAAGAAAAAACAAACAAACATATAAACTCCTAAGGTAGAGCAGAACTAGGACAAACCTGGTGTTTGTTGGTGGCCTGACTTGGCAGTTTTGTGTTCACCCCTCGCATGTGGCATTCCACTTTGCCTTCATTGTGCCGAGTTAAAAAAACTTCTTGCACAAAATACATCATGCCGCATATACATTGCTCATTACCAGTTTCAGCCAGCCACGAAATATCAGTTGAACGGCCAATTTTCATTGGCATCACTCAGTGGATCCCCTGCTCTCAGCATCCGGGCCACAAATAAAATATGAGTGTTGCTGGTTCCACTATCCTGATCTGTGTGACATCGGTGCAGGACGCATTCAGTAAATTATTTTTAAGAATAGATGATTTTGACATTCTAAATTGCAATGCCAGAAAAAAAACATTAATAAAAAGCTAATTCCCATGACTTAGCATTTTTACCACTACTAAAAGCTTGATTTGATACCATTTAAGTCCTTATTTTAATTAATTCGATTAATAAGTTCAATACCTAATAAGACTGTTTATGGAGCTGCAGGAACCCTGTATGTCTTCCTACTGCTGTACAGGTTGCTGTATTCTGTTCCATACTAACCTTACTGGAACTTTGGGTCTCAGAGCCGCTCTTCCCCTTTCTGCGCTTTAAGTTGCGAAGCTGACCGGGCATCTGCAAAAAAAAAATAATAATAATGTTATGCGTTTCTACAGCAAAATCATGTAGCATGGAAAACATATCACTTCATATCAACAGAGGTAGATGACAGGTAAAGTCATTTGCATCTTTAAATAACTCATGCTTAACATTAAGTTTCCTTCTCAGATAAACAGACCAGTGGAGCTGCAACAAATGATTATTTTCCTTGTCACTTAATGTATCGATTATTTTCTTGATTAATCACTTAGTTGTTGAAAATGGTGAGAAATTTTGATCACAATTTCCCACAGCCCAAGATGACATCCTAAAATGTCTTGTTTTGTCAACAGACAACCAAGGATATTTAGTTTACTGTCACAGAGGATTAAAGAAACTAGAAAACATTTGACAAGCTGGAGTCAGAGAGTGACTTAGCACCAGCAGAAAACTTTTTGCTGTACTGTAGTCTAGAGGTTGAAACCTTCAGGTGTGTCACACTCCTGACCACAGCCAATCAATGATGTGGCAGCAGGTATTTCTAGCAGCCAAGTAGCTGCAGCTCCATCACTGATTGGGTGTGGCCAGAAGTGCAACGTGCCTCAAAGTTTCAACCCCTAGAGGGCAGCACAGCAGAGGTTTTCTGCTGGTGTTGAGTTGCTCTCTAAAAGTGACTCAATTCATTAATTAGCTATTCATTAAATAGTTAGCAACTGATGGATTATTCAGCAAATCACTGCAGCTCTACAGACTAGTGTAGTTTACTATTAATTTGTAATACAGCCAGAGTTGGTTAAACAACTTTCAGTTAAATGGGCCTAAAACCCACAGGATTAGGATTAGATGTACTGTTTTTACATTAAATAAACAGTTGAGGAGTGATGAGCACACTGTGTAGACTTCAAAGTTTTATATATTCATTTATATCTGTTTGTTTTCAATAACCTGAACTGAGCAACAGAAAAAGAAGAGTATATAGATGAAGAGATGGAGAGAAATGAGAGCAGGCAAGAGAAAACTTCTAAAGGAGAGGAGAGAGCAGCAGACGAGACAGACATCACACGATATTAGCCTGTGCACACCGCTGTTCAGTATTTATCATGCTGCTTCATTTACACCTATATGTTCATGTCATACTGCACCAGATGCGTTGATGCGTTTTTTAAATATAGGCTGCAGAAAATGAACAATAAAAGTCTGAGTCCACTAACAAGAATTGTTTACTTATCAAAAACATCTTTTTTACCCATTCACACGTAATGCTTCTTATTTAAGAAAACATTATTCACAATATCAAATAAAGCATTAAAACATTCCCATGTCTTAGCATTTTTAAGGCTATCAAAAGATTGATTTAAGACATTTTAACACCATTTAAGTCCTTATTTTTAGATTAATAAACTCAATGCTTATTAAGACTATTAACACATGCATGCTCCAAATGCACACACGCATTCTCCTAATACACTGTCTAAAATGCTTTGGCGTTTGACAACTATTACCAGATAATAACTGAATATGGTCCTCTGAGAGTTAGTGTCACTCAAAGGGCAAGATTTTTTTTCTTCTTCTTCTTCTTTTTTTTTTTTTTTTAAACTGAATGAGTTTGGGACCAAATTGTTCTCCTGATAGCTGGAAAACAATCCCAGCATCAAATTACAGCTAAAAAGATTCTAAGGAGAAAGTGCAGCAAATGCTAGACAGATTTTCATCCTCATTTTTCATCCAACTAAGAGCAGGCAGACCTTAGGTGACCACACCATCTGAAGACCAGTATATCAAGCTCACATCTTTATGGGTCAGAAACGCATCCAAGCTACAAAGCAGTACAGTCAACAGACAATTGGCAAGCTGCACTCCTAACAGGGAACAACACAAAATCCCACTGTTTAAGACAGGAGGAAAGTCTTATTTACAGCTGAATCAAATTTTTAAAACTGTACAGTTGTGATTTGAGAGTGTATATGAAGAGATGGCTACTTGGGAGGTTAATGCAACAGAGCAGAAAAACTACTGAGTCTCTCT
>OMLB01006017.1:31285-52806 GCA_900302555.1 Myripristis jacobus
TGAGGGGGCGGGGGAGGGGGGGGGTGTGGGTGTGTGGGTGTGTGTGGGAGTGTGAGTGTGTGTGTGTGTGTGTGTGTGTGTGTGTGTGTGTGTGTGTGTGTGTGTGTGTGTGTGTGTGTGTGTGTGTGTGTGTGTGTGTGTGTGTGTGTGTGTGCACTGCAGATCGCTAGTTTGTGGAATGTCATCAAAATCCTTACAGTCTTGCCAAGATGTGTCTGGTAAAGACACATCTTGTAAACAATAACTTAAAAGTTATTGAGAATTTGGCATGTTGTTGATTCATAAAGTGTCGCTTTAACTAAAATCTATTTTGACCTAAACTAACAGCGGTAAAAGACGGTGACTGGCGCTGTTAACGCCCTCCGAGCTGTTGTTTTGATGACGGACGCTGTAAGGAATAACTCTCTAACTATGGCTAAAAGTTGACAATTTCTTCAAGAAATTGTTGCTTGGTAGATTATTTGATATGCGGACCTTTAGTGTGGACACTGGTTATTCGTGTAAGGTGTTAAGTTAAGTTGAGGTGCTTGCGTGCAAGGCAGGCAACATTAAAGTGCGAGATGTTTAATGAGTTTAGCAAAACTCCAACCAAGGCCAAGGGGAGTCTCTGGGTGAATCTGCACCAAGCGGTTTCGTATGTTTGCGAGGCTTCCTATGCTTTGTATCAGTGTCTGCAGCCTTAAGCCTGCAAACAGGCTAGCGGTGAGACAAAGTGTCAACAATATATGTAAAGGCCCAAATGCTGTGGGGCATTGACCGCGGTCTGGTTTAATGTTACCTGTCCGTCCTGTCAAGTTTTATACGCGGCGTCGGTATCCGCCACATAAAAGACACACACAGGTAACATATACCAACCACATGCACATAGCTGGCAACAACGGCAGCACTACTTGGATGCGGTTTTATGCGATGTTCAAACCAGCGCTAACAAATCTGCGTCCGATAATAGACCTCGAAACGCTGGCGATTAGCTAATTAAGCTAGCTACTTAGCTAGCCAGAGACGGTCTACTAGTTAGCTGGCCAGACTGTCAGCGAGTTGAAGCAGCACTTACCTTGTGTCTCATTTCCCGTTTTCTCCCTCACTGGCCCCAAGATGAACCGGGGACTTTCGGTTGTTTTCTACGCGATTAGGCTACAATATAAATGTGTGTATCCGACAAACAACTAAGTTTCCGATGTGGCGTCGTCGCGTCTGCTCGAGTCGAGCCGCCGCGGTGTTTCCTGCCCGCCTCGTAAAATGAAGCCGTGAGGTTCACACAGAGGTCGGCTCGGCTTTGAGGCTGCGCGCCGCTAGAGGGCCTGCTCACCAGGACACACAGCACTGCAACACGACACCACCACCACCACCACAGCAACAGCACGACACATCAAAACAACACATCACATCACAGTTCAACAACACAACAACTTTTTTTTTTGATTGAATAATAAAGACACAAATGTCCTATCCATAATATGGCCCAAACACAAAAAGATTACTTCAATAAAAAAAAAATATTTTCAATCAAAAAAATTCACTTCAATCCAAAAAATTGCATTTGAACTCTTTTTTCTTTGATTTTTTTTTGATTGAAGTGAAGGTTGTTGTTT
Source organism: Myripristis jacobus (assembly GCA_900302555.1). NCBI lineage: Eukaryota > Metazoa > Chordata > Actinopteri > Holocentriformes > Holocentridae > Myripristis > Myripristis jacobus. The sequence goes on from OMLB01006017.1 coordinate 32,878, forward strand.
TTTTTGATTGAAAATATTTTTTTTTTGATTGAAGCAACTTTTTTTTTTTATTAAATAATAAAGACACAAATCTACGTTCATCACATACCTTCTTTAGGCATATAGGCAAACATTCATTCATGTGAACAGAGAGACTTTAATCTTAGGATGAGTTGATAGAGAAGCAGTAACCCGGTCGGCCACTAGCAAGGTGCTGAGCTGTAATCAGTCTTTAACAATGAAAAATATTGCATGTTATGGACGAAATATAATATAGAGCATTCGATTTTACTGTAAAGCTCTTTGAGCTGCATCCTTCATGTGAAATGAGCTAAAATAATAAGATTTATTTATTCATTTATGTATTTGGTTGGTTAGTTAGTAGTTGGCTGACTGCTCTGCTGCCACATATTTGCACTTCCAGGAAATGTCCACAAGGCGGTGCTACAGGCCACCTCATGCTTCTGCTCCTCACCATGTGCAGTCCTGTCCAGAAACTCAATACATGTCACAGAACTTCACACTATATCTGCATGTAAAATGTAAATGCACATTTTTGACGGCATTAATGGTGATGGCATTAGTTAAGTGTTGGCAACAAAAACACGTAGAAAGGAACTATATTTCCATGGTCAAAAATATATTTCTGGTCAATATTAGTCTGTGTAGCTTTGCAAACACATTTTGTTTTGGTTTATTATTGAAGGTTAATTATTTAAGCCTATAGACTGAACCATATTTTTAAACATTCGGGAGTATACATTTTATAAGACTAAATCTTTTTGTTTGCTCATTTTCGTAGGCCTATTACGGTGTGGTGTCATTTGGCATTATTAAGTTTGCTGGGATTTATTCGTTATGTGGCGGTTTATACATATGAAAATAATATTTAACAATCTGTGAAGGCCTAGTTGAAAGTAATACGGCTATCTTTTCATTTTTTGAAATAATAATAAAATGAATTCCCTTATTCAATATTAAAATTCATTCCCATATTCCTTATTAAAGTGTATTACCTGAGCTCTCAACCTTAGACTTCATTATGATCACTTAACAGAATGCCACAAATATCAAATTCTAGCTTTCGGCCTGATGTGCTTTGTGATATGGTGGACGTCTGGCTGATGTGTGTGTGAGAAAGGAGAAACCTCCTGCTCCCAGATCAGTTCAGGGGCTGCAGGGGAGGGGAGGCGGGTGACGGGGGGACTAGGAGAGAGGCGTCCAGCACTCCTGCAGTCAGTCTGCTGAGAGACAGAGGACCGAGGAGGACAGGGGCCATGCTGCACATCACACAGCTTTCTCCCGCACACAGAGGAGCCGTGCGGCTCCACTGAACGCCGCTATGGCAAAACTGGGCCCCGGGGCCACTTTAGTATCGACGCTCTCATGTAGCCGACGACGCACCCTTGGGTGTCCAAACGCAGAGGGACGGCGGCGCTGGTTTCCACTTGTACACACAAATATGAAGCGCGATGACGGCAAAAGGTCCAACATCTGAGGGTCCCTCTGCGCTGCGAAAACATGGAACATTTTTTCAGAAGGAAGCGGGTCGGTCTGCTGAAAACCCTGCTGAGTTTGTGTCTCGTCTTTGCGTCTTTTGTCATGATCCATAAGCTGAAAGTGGCAGATAAGGACGACGTGGGAGTTAAACATGTGAGGGATACCAGCTGGTGTGGGTCAGACTGTTTTTCATTCAAGAAGGGAGTCGTGAAAAGTAGTTTGGGGAGCTCGTCCTCTCCGGTGCTTGGCGACGAATCGGATGCACAACGGGCGCGCGTCTCCAACGGGACTCCGGCTACATGGGACGCGCAGGTTCTGAACTGCAGCGAAGACTCGACGGTGAGGACCAAGGACTGGTTCCGGCGTTTGGACTCCAGATTTCACCAGTTTGTGTTGCACAGACACTGCAGGTACTTCCCGATGCTCATCAACCACCCGGAGAAATGCAGGGACGGCGAGGCGCACCTTCTCATGGTGGTCAAGTCCGTCATAGAGCAGCACGACCGGCGGGAGGCGGTGCGCAAAACCTGGGGCAGGGAACACACCGTGGACGGGAAGAAAATCAAAACTTTATTTCTGCTTGGAAGCCCGACGAATGGCAAAGACACCAAGAACCTCCAGAAGCTGATCGAGTACGAGGACATGATCTACGGGGACATCCTGCAGTGGGACTTCATGGACACTTTCTTCAACCTGACTTTGAAGGAGGTCAACTTTCTGAAATGGTTCGACATCTACTGCGCCGGCGTGCAGTTCATATTCAAGGGGGATGATGATGTGTTTGTGAATACCAACAACCTCCTGGATCTCATTGGGTTCAAGGTAGAGGAGCGCAAAGTAGCCGACTTGTTCGTGGGCGACACCATCTCCAAGGCGATCCCCATCAGAAACCGCCAGAGCAAATACTACATTCCCAAAGAGTTGTATGATAAGCCATATCCGCCGTATGTCGGGGGCGGGGGGTTTCTCATGTCCTCCCAGCTGGCCAGGAGGCTGTTCGTGGTCTCGGAGGACTTGGAGTTGTACCCCATCGACGATGTGTTTTTGGGGATGTGCCTGCAGAGGCTCCACCTGGCCCCGGAGATGCACCCGGGCTTCAGGACCTTCGGCATCACCAGGCGCAGGGTGAGCCCCATGAACAGTGAGCCATGCTTTTATAAAAACCTCATCGTGGTGCACAAGCTGAGCGCACAGGAGCTGCTCAGGATGTGGAGTGTGGTGCAAAACGAGGACCTAGTGTGCGCAAAAAGGACCTCACTGTGATTATCATGTGCAAAACTAAAGATAAATCACCCGAAACTCTTGGCAACATGTTCAGTGATGTGATGGGGAATGGGCTGACCTGAGTTGGCCTTCATCATCAGGCAATAGAGATAACAAAATAGTATATTAAAGGACCATACCAGTGATTCTGCATGTTTAGCATTGTACCTACAAAATGTAACTTTTCTGGGCTAATCTTTCCCAAAGGAAACAGTCATATTTTAGAACTCTGGTATAATTTTCCTCCATTTTATCCAGCCACTGGTTTCCATTCATTCCACTATGATGAAAATGAACTTTCAGAGACTTCAAACTTTCTTCACACCAGTTTTCCATAATTGTAATAAAGTTGTCCACATTAATTTTCCTAAAAGCAGCAGCACTGTTGGGTTTTGATGACTTGAAATTTAGCTCCATCCATCAGGGAAAATAGTCCCTGGGGAAACCTTTGCTTTCCACAGCCAATTCTCAGTTATGTCGTTTATGAATGGTGACAACGTGGTTAGTTGCAGAAGCAGTACATTATAAGGCGGCTTTTTCAACAAAAAATTCAAATTTGAATGGCAAGGAATTGTGATTATATATGATGAAATCTTGAGAACCCCTGCAAGATTTACAGAATAGTTTGTTGCAGTGAAAAATACAGAGAAATTGCTGTAAATGGGACAAACGTTCAAAATCACTGAAATGGTCCTTGAAAGTGTGTTTTCATACACTATTTTCTCCAAAATGTAAGGTGGGTCATTAAGTTTAGGAGTGTCCACTACACCCCTGGTGCTACTGAAAGCCAAAATGTGTTTTTCCTACACTCCAGGGTAATGTATTGCCACAGAACGTTCCCATTTCATGAAATCACAAGCATACAGCTCCATGGAGAGGAGTAACGTCAGAAAAAAGTGACTAGCTAGCACCAAGGGAAGGTTTCTGTGGCTCGGTCTTAAACATGTTGGTAATTATTATTTAGTCATTGCTAAAAACTCCAAAGAAACATGATTCTGTGTTCCCCCTCTGCCCGACTGTTCATCCTGGTGACATTTCAGGAGAAGAGAAGAGCCTTAGTTCTCTGGTTTCCTAATCAAGTTCAAGTTCAAGTTCAAGTAGTTTTTATTGTTATTATATTGAGGGTCAGTCAACAGTATGACGGTAGCACTCCCTGAGAAATCAAATCATTTAAGAACATGTAAGATATCTGGGAGATAGTTGTTCATTACAAAAGCTGATTAAACCTCTACACAGAAACAAACAGCATGTTTTTCAGATGGATGTCCAAGAGCTAACAGATAAAAAAGGCTTTATGTCCCTATGGTCTAGATAGATCAGCAATGATGTCATCCTAAACAGCCCAGTCATTTCATTGTTGTCAATGAGAAAAGGACAAGTTTTCCGTAGTGCTTCGATGCAAGATCACTGGCAATACTTGAGTTCTAACATCCCAGTGGTCCCCTTTCACAGTTGATTTTTTGGATTTCATTTCAGAACCCCTGTATGACTGTCAAAAGGAGCTGCAGCAGGAACTCACTGCACATACCTGTGAAGTTACATTGCATAGAAGAAAACAGATTCATTCTTATTTAGGTGGTGTTTTTGTAGGGGATTCAAACAGTAAAAAATGTTATGTGGTGTTTTTTTTGTTTTTGTTTTTTTTGGTTGTTTTTTAAGTTAATTTTTTTTTTTTTTAATTGTTTGTATACAATGTGATTTGCAGAGGCAGGTCAAAAACCAAAGAAGCTAAAGAGCTAAATATTGTAGATGTATGTATGATAGTGTAAATAAAACGGGACCTCTCTGTCAGCTTTGTAAATAATGAATACTGCACCATTTGGCATGGAAAGGCAGTTTCAGTTTGTTACACATAATAATGTGCTTCTGCTTCATATCAATGTGTGACTAGCGATAAAATTAATAGAGCAGCACATATTCACCAGGAATTCAGAGAATCAGATTACAGAAAATATGTGTCAAGTTCTGCAATAAGATAAAAGAGGCTGTTTTGTTCAGCAGATTTTCAATAAATGTGTCTTTATATGGTATTTGGCTTGACCTGATTGCTGAGTAGAGGGCTGATGGGGGTGCTGACATGTGGGAACCTCAACAGTTATTGTTACCGGTATGAACTGTAACAGGAACCCTCTTTGTTACACGAAAACACAAGCACAGCAACACCTGCAATACACAGCTTATTTAAGCTTTATTTAAGCAAATATAGAAGCAATTGCAAAGACAAAATAGCTGAATCATTTTGGTTTCAAAATGAATGTACAGAAAATGCGGACTTACAAAAGCACAATGAAACTCTTACTGTTCCAAAGTCTACACATACAGAGATTCCTAGAACAAAGTTAGAGGCCAAGTCATATCTTCTTTATATATTGATCACTATAGTAATTTATAAGAACAGCCAAATTGTGTCTTCACTAAAATGTGGCAATGTTTACACAGTATCCATTAATAAAGGCCACATTTAGTACAATCACATACTCATTATTAATGGTCTCATCCTAATAACATCAAATCTACATAAGCATATTTAATAATGAAAGGAGAGGAGTGTTTTCTAGATGCTTCTAATAAAAGAAGCTGTTAAATGCAGAGATGTATAAAAACATGTTTTAAAGATGACTCACAATTTACTCAGATCAAAGTCTGTAACACTGTGTAGCACAATAAAAGCAGATGCATTACAATCCATAAAAATGATTTATTTCGTGTTGATCCGAGGCAGAATTGAAAGTGTCTGAAGTGCTTGAAATGCTTTGCTGGAACAATGCTAAAACTAACATTTGCAGCAAAAATAGGGGCTATGTCAATTTTATATGTTCCTCTCCATTAAAGTCTATTCTCTCACTCTTTTTCATACATATTACTTTATCAAACAAAATGTGCTCGGTTTCTTTCACTGGACTAGTGCATAAAGAAACTGCCATCTAATGCAGTCTGTTGTATATATGTATACACACACACACACACACACACACACACACACACACTCACACTCACTCACACACACACACACACACACACACACACACACACACGCACGCACACACACACACATACATATATATGTATATATGTACGTATATGTGTGTGTGTGTGTGTGTGTGTGTATGACAAATCAGCAGTGAAGCATCATCACTTTGGCAAAGTGCTACCTTATGCCTTCTGAATTACAGACTGCAGTATTCACACCAGCAGGAAATAAGTTCAATGAAAAGAACAATGTAAACAGGTTGCAAAGCATCAAGCTCACAGTAAAGCTACACTCAGTTTGTCGATGGCTTTAGAGAAGCGTTCAGCGTCCCTCTTTTCCTCTGTGCATTCAGGAAGTTGTTGCCTGCTGAAATGTTTTCCAAGGGTGGAACGTTTCTGACAACTCCTGGCAGTCCCCTTCATCCCTCCCCTCCCCTTATGAATGTAAAGGCGTGATTGTAGGTATCAGTGATTAGGAGTGATGCTTTAATAAAAAATCAGGTGTGTGACAGTCACCATCCCCCACTCCTGGAGATGGAGTTAGTTAGATTGCACAACTGATCAGTACTCGGATTGCTTATGGGTAGTCCTTACCCTGAATTGATCCTTCTGAGATGTTTTGATTTGATTCCATACAATTCTAATTTAGTGTTATTACTATCAAAGGTTTCATGGAAAATTTTAGTGTGGCATGGTCTAAATGCACATTGAGCAATTAATCTAACCTGCAAATTTTTAAATTCAAGAATAAACTCCAGACACCTCTAACATTTTGGCATGAGGACCCAGAAAATGAGCCAGACAACCCAGAAACCCGGGCTCTTGGCTGTGTCCTGGAGAGTGGAGTGGAGTTCCGCTTGCAGGATTGGCTGAAGTGTGCAGGTACTGTTTGTCTTCATGTTTTGATGCATGCCTTCCCAGCACTTTTTTTGGTACGTGTGCATGCTCTTCTATATGCCAAAACCTAACCTTCTGTTACTCCACCCACAAGTTAAAGGGCAGCGATTCATTCAGCCAATGGAAACAACTATGTGACGAGGTACACGTGTAACTCCACGCACCAGGTGTAACTCCATGAAAGCTACCTGAGAAATTGTGTCAGGTGTCAGGTCTGTCTGTAAACTGCCCACAGCACACTCGTGTTACCAGCTTGGCAGGTCTGGGATGCTTTACACCAAACCATCTAATGTTGGTGAGCCCAGCTTTCTCTGGACAGAGCGCTCACTCGCTACTGTTGAGGAGATTTTATTTTGTTGGTTTTTTGTTTTGTTTTGTTTTGTTTTGTTTTTTGTTAAACACTTCCTGTGTGAGGGAGATTTCCCAGCAATCATACCCAATACCCAACCTAAAAGATGAACAATGGAGTTTTCCATGTAAACACTGTGGATGCGTTCCTGATTTCACTCATACATACAAAGAAAATATTGTTAGACCCCCAGGGACATTTTTTTTACCTTCAAAGACATCTGTAAAGTCTTAGGGCCTCATCTTTGTGCATCAAAGTGCACGGAACAACACAGTTAAAGGCCCAGTCCGCAGTGCTTTTAGTATTCCTACCCCTTTGTTTGATTGGCAGCCAAATGCTATTTTTCCATACACACGTGCTGGCCTGGCTGTGCTCGGTTTGACTTGGTAGTTGGCCCTACTTTGGAGATGGTCCATCTCGGGTGTGCCAACTCGGCATGCTTAAACTGGTATGGAAATGCAAATCAGGAACGATTTGACTCAGCCTAGCCTGAAGTGACAATGAAAAAATCCTGTAAGTTAGAGGCATTTTAGGTGACCATACCAACCACTTCACCACTGCCACATCATCTACTACAAGTAACACACCTAGACTCACTAGCAAGCTAACTTACCAGCTGAGTAAACACTATGAAATGCTTCCTCTAGCTTAACCGTTCTCCACTGATCAAAAGTTTCTCCACTGTTGTCACGGTGTCTCCTCTCGACATCATGATTAAGATTTGGTTTCTATGATTTCCCAAACTCGGTTGTGTCCCTCTTTATTCTATCAATAAAGATGAGGGTCTATCTGAAGGTCTGTGGTCCCTAATTCAACCCTCTCCACAATATGACATCACTTCCATGCCCGTAGTGTGCTCATGCCCTTTGGCATTAGATTAAAAATCCTGTAGGAAATGAATTTGTGGGGATGGGATGCTCTTCTCTGCTCTAGTTCCATTTTGTTATTTAAGCTATCATATTTGGGGTTATTCATTGATTTATTTGAGTGTTTGCCTGTTTGTTTAGGGGTAGTGGGAGGGGCGGTTCTTGCCCACTGTGAAGGTTTTGGTCAGCTTTTCATTTAAGAATCTTGGGGCAAATATCTCCAAATCTATCAGTTTTTTTTAAGCGGTGCCTACAGTATATGCAGGAAATGTTGCTCTATATTGCTGTTGGGCTCCTCCTCTGGGTGGGTACGGGGTCCCCGAGGTGCCTCAAGGCATCCTCAGTGCTTGCCTGGGGTGTGCCTGCTAGCCCGCGGTGCAAGGGCCGGGATACGACTGCCTCTGCCCAAGGGCTTGGCTCTGGCCCCCACCGACCAGGCCTGCTTCAACCTCGCTCCGCCGACGGCTCTACCTGGACACAAGCACACACAGAAAATGACCTTGAAGTACTGTAAACATAAGCACTTTTACGTCGTGGAGAACTGAGTGATTTTGTGTGCTGATTACAACTAAACAAAGCAGCCTGCATTATCGGTGATGTCAGTGTAAACAGGTAAGTGTCAGTAAGTGGTGACGCAGCTTCTTGCTGAGAAGTGTTGGTGTCCTTTGATATTAAAATGAACTTTATGTCACAATCAAATGAGAATGCAAACTGCCAACTGTGAAATAATAAAAATCAAAAAAATTATCTTCACACTAATATAATATTTACAAAAAACATATCTGTCGCAGCTCATTTGTGCTTGATTTTAAAGTTAACTTGCTGACACCAACAGTTGACCTTCAAAGAGTCATCTGGGATGTGGGTGTTCCAACAAGTTAAACACGTGAGTGCTTCCACATCGTAGCAACCCATTCTTTTTCTTCTGATGAATGCAGCATCGGCTTTAACAAAATGAGCAATCAAACCACAACCGGTGTTATGATCTTGAAACATCATTCATAATAAATTCATAAATACACACGACACTGAGCCCCAATTGAAATCTGTCACTACTTCTGTGTGAACCACTGTGTGTTGCAAGCCAGGACACTGTAGTGGAAAAGCTGCAGCTTGAATTTGACCAACAAGCATGGGGCTTGGGAGAGGTGGTGGTAAGCAGAGAGTGAATGAATGCTTTACCTTGTGCTGGCTGGGTTCTCTGGCACACCGCAGTCCTCCGTGAGTTTTGTTTACAGCCCTCCCTGCCCATGAGGTGAGCCTTCCAGGCCTGAGAGAAGGACAAAGTAGCTCAGTAAGTCAGTTCCTCTCTCAGTTTCTTCTCGACAGGGAGAACCAGAGGCGACTATAGTCCCAGTCAGGGCCCGAATGGCTGCCCTCCCTCCCACTAACACTGTAGTCTTTCATTTGGTCTGTGCTGAGAGCTCTGGCCTTGAGAGTGTGAGTTTTCCCTAGCTGAAGTTATGAAGTGTGTGTGAGGTGAGAGAGAGGGAGGGAGTGCTGTACACAGTAGATCTGAAATGTCCAACAGTGTTTTTAATATGGACGACACAGAGGAGTTATAACTGAGGTTGTTCAAGTAGTTAATGGTGATTTATAAAAACTATGAGGCAACAAACCATTGCAATAAAATGTATTGTATTTGAGAACTCCTCTACTTTTTGTCCTATGTTATTAGCATTAATTATTAAAAGGATACATCACCCATTTTGAAAAATGTGATATTATTTCACTTCCCCCAGCTGTTGTGTAGGACAGTAGTGGTGCTCTCTTCCTCTCATTGTTACTGAGTGCTGGATACTGGCTGGATGCTCCACATGCTAACTGTTAGCCTCCTGCCACTGAGGTGGACTTTTTCATCTAGCCTGTATCCAGCACTCAATAACAATGATAGCACCACTACTGTGCGACATAACAGCTAAGTGGATGTCAAATAGCTTGTCCAATGCAGCTATAGGTCAAACAACATGACTGCTTAAGTGGTAAGTAGCAGTCGGAATGATACTCTCTGCTTAGTGCATGATATTCCACATATTTGCTTCCTGTGTGACTTAGACAACCGCAACTAGTGGTATCAAACGTATCAACATGGTAAAGGTATCTGATGAATCTATGGCCTACCAGTGAGCAACATAAGCTGCACAACATCAGCTGAACTCATTTTCCCTGAAAGTCCCTGTTCTTTCCATCTGTCCCCCACCCCCCTTAGCTATAGTGTCCAGTAACTGAGACACAAGTGTCCATTTCACAATAGATGTCATGAGGTTTTAAAGCCCTTGGCAAAGTACTTGTTGGTCACCAGTGTTAACCAACAACTCTACTGACTTAAACCTGTGGGGCAGTAATCAAACCTTATACACGGATATGACACGGATATGTCAGAAGCATTACCTCCATGTACAGTTAGGTCCACAAGTACGTGGACAGTGACACAATGTTCCTAATTTTGCCCTTGTCCACCACCACAGTGGATTTAAAATGGAGCCATCAAGATGTGATTCCAGTGCAGACTTTCCGCTTTAATTTAAGGGGCTGAACAAAACTATGGCATTAACCATTTAGTTAATGGTTGCTGTGGCCACAAAATTTTCCCTCATTATTCCATGACAAATTAAGAAAAAAAAAGTGTTTGTGTTTGCATTTGGTAGCTGTTTATCATAACCCTCGACATGCGATCCAAAGAGGTGTCTATGCAGGTGAAGGAGGCCATTATTTGGCTCAAAAGAAAAAAATCTATCAGACAGATAGCAACAACTTCAGGAGTAGCCAGATCAAGAGTTTGGTATATCCTGAGAAAGAAGGAATGCACTGGTAAGCTCAGCAAGGCTTATCTAATATAAGAGTTCAAATGCTTGCTTCAGACTCTCGATTGCTGATGTTGGCAGAAATTTCATTTCCAAAGTGGTGTAGCTAAGTAGGGCAGGTGAAACAGTGGTAAGGCTGATCCCAGCACCGGGAGGAATGGCTGTCTGAAAGTTGACCTGCTTGATTGATTAGACAGAAGTAACAGAAATGCCAGAAAGCAGAAGGCGACACCATTGTTACATTTCTAAGTAGGGCAGAGAACTATGCATATCACACATCCATTTTGACCTTTTCAACCACAAGTGAACAGATACGACGGATTAGTAATGAATGAGCAGGTCCAAAGTCTTGATTTCTAAAGGCCGCTGATATGCGATCAGGAGCAGGAGGATGAACATGGTTTATGTAAGATAAGATGAGACTTTACTCATCCCTGTGGGCGAGTTATATAATATTCAAGTTATATTCAATGTTCACATTCCATTCAGATATCACATTTGCTGATATTTTACAGTCAGACTATTAGTGTCACACTTTAATGGCCTATACGTACATTGTCACTGTAGCAAATGACACAAATGCCATTTTATTCTAAACTAGCCAAAAGGCCACAGCAAGCCATCTGATGTCCATTCTACTCAGTTCAAGTTCTGCGACTGGAACCCACACTTGATCAGTCAAAACTAGAATACAAGCACAGCATGGTTTGGGTCAAACATCTACATCGGTCTTGGTTATAAACTTTCCAACAATCTAAAAATGTCTTCTTTCATTCCTTTAAACAATTCAGCATCTAAGGACTGTGATCATATTTTCTTTGTCATGAGCTACATGAAAAGGGCCAGTACGCACATATGCCTCTCCTCTTTTGAAGTGTTTAATAGCCAAGAATAGTGTTTGCCCACACCTGTTTGCTGGGCAAGCCTGATATTAGTTGCTTTCTAAGTTCTCTGATGAGACAAAGGAGGAAGCAAAAAGCACGGTACAACAAGTTTTTGTCCCAAGGCCATAAAAGCTTTAACACATCCCAAACCCTAACTTCTTCCACCTTGTATTTTTACCCCATCTCATTAAGTTGACTTTCTCAGCTAGAAGGCCGTTCCTGTAAAATGTACAAGTAGTCTAGGAGGGCAATGTCCATAAAACAGTGTGTGCCTCATGTAAAAAGCTAATTCACTGACTAAATGGAAGGGACATTTTACAGCTAAATTCAGCTTTTAGAATATTCAAACTTGCCAAAATTGCCAAATCTAATTGAATGGACAGATGTTTTTCCAGTGCTGACATACTATTCCAGCAACTTTGCACCTTGCTAGTGTTGCATATATCACATAGCTAAGCATTACCTAAGGACATTACAAAACCAGTATGATGGATCTGGTTATATAAGTTGCATGTACAGAATTTCACCTCCTCTCCAGGCCTGAAGTTGTTGTGACACAAAGGACAGTGGTTGGAGCCTTTACCCGAGACAGGGGCTGAAAGAGACAGAAACATGACACCTTTAAGCTGCCGTGGTCCTTTAAATGCTCCCCAGAAAATGACAAAATGGCACCACTGAAAAAGAGTGGGTTTAAATGTAAAAATATGCCACTGAAGAGTGATGAAATTAAAGTAACCACAAACAAATCTACATTATATACTATATTTCACTTATGTGTCTGTTTACTAATCTATCTACTGCATGTTTCAAAAGGTAGAGGTAAGAGAGAATAGTACTTTATGGTGATACAAAAGACTCATGTGTTATTCATGCAAGCATATGGCTGGTGATTTGAAAGTTAGCATCCCGAACTCTACAAAGAGTTAGCACTGAAAGCAGTCGGCCCTCTCAATATCAGTGTAATTGGCAAATTGGCATTCAATCGTCCAGTGGTCAGGAGCTGGCAGTGTACAGTTTTAGTATTTATGATGCATTTATCTTCCATGGAAAGATTGTAGATGTAAGCTCCCTACTACAAAATACTACTTAAAGGACTTTAAGGACCATATGAGTGATTTTGCATGTTTAGAGTAATATCTACAAAATGCATATACCAAATGTTTCTGCTAGAATCTTTGCCCAAAGCAAGCAGTTATATTTTAGAACTCAATATAATTTTCCCTGCCTTTTATCCAGCCACTGGTTTCCATTCATTCCACAATGATATGAAAATGAACTTGCAGAGACTTCAAATTTTCTTCACACCGGTATTCCATCATTGTAATAATGTTGCCAACATTAGTTTTCCTGAAAGCAGCAGCACTGTTGGGTTTTGATGACTTGAAATTGGGTGGAGTGAAATGTCCTTCCACTAGGGAAAATAGTCCCTGGGGAAATGTTTACTTTACACAGATGATTACGAGTTTTGTGGTTTATGAACAACAGCAACAACTTTATTGGCCACAGAAGCAGAACATTATAATGTGGCTGTTTCAAGCAAAAATTCTAATTTGAAAATTGGGAATATCTGATTATATGTTGTGAAATCTTTAGTACCCCTACATGATTTGCAAAAGAGTTTGGTGAAATGTTAAATGTAGGTAAATTGTAGTTAATGGGCCAAACATTCAAAATCACTGGTATGGTCCTTTAAACTCAGCTTTCAGATGGTAAACATGATAATGAACCCTGGTTTCTCCCATTTCCTGAATTATAACATCACCAAAAAGGAAATACACAAAGCATCGGAAAAAAATATATTCATTTACAAAACAAACTGCACGAAATTAAGGATATTTATCACAAAAGCCATTTCGTGAGTTTAAAATACCATGGCAGTACACAGCTGCATATAGGATTGATTGATTTGTGGTTGACATTGCAATGGTTCATTTGTTTGAAAACATGAACTCACATGTATCATCACTAAGTTTATCAGGAGCCACTACAGCCTACAAAAAACTTTACTGGCTGCTTGATGGCTTCCAAGGACACTTCCACAACATTTTGTGCTGTCAAGTTGTTGTGAAGCTTGTCACCATGTGACATGACTACAGTGCTAGGATGGGGTTAGCACTAATTAGGAGGAAACAGCTGGAGACTTACGGTTGCAGGCAGGTCCCTGCGTGTGACGTGCCAGGTCATCAGTGGCCACAGCTTCTGAACATCGTGGGCATTGGCTGAACTTGGACCTGCTCTCACACTCACCCAGTAGGTGCTCTGTGAGGCTGGCAATCTCAACTACCTGAGTACACAACACACAAATACTTTAAGCTCCAAAGAGAAATTTACCAAGATAAATGTCCTTTGCCCTGTACCTTTTTATTTACTAATTTATTTATATTTGTTGAGGTGAAAGTGGTCTTGAGTTAAAAGAGGTGGACTTATTGTTGGAAGATGGCCAATTCATTGTTACCACAGTGATAGTTTGTGTACTGGACAGGTCCAAGCTGTGAATGTGTCCACACGTGGAAATATAGAGCAAGTTGGGGCTCACCGAAAACAGCGTATTTGATTAGTTGTCATTCCTTAGATAAATCCAAAGGTTCAAAGTATGGATTTTGAGTAGTTTCCTCAAATTTTCAGCATTTGACACTAGCTGACACTAGCTGTTAACCAGATCCAAAAGCTGCCACTCTCAGCCTCTTCAGCCAGGTCTTTGAGGACCTTTCATGGGTTTGCTCCACCCCCATGTCCCTCATGAGGCAAACAGCTGATGTTTTGACAAAGCTGCGGCACCCCATCCCCCCCGGGTAGCTGATGGTTCTCCAACCCGACCTCTCTGCACTCAGCAGCGAGGTCCGCATACTTCAGCCTCTTCCTTTCCGAAGCCGCTTTTAATCCTGCCTCCCATGGAATGGTTAGCTCAATGAGGACCACAGTCTTGGAGCTGCTGGACTACATCACTATATCTGGGCGCAGGTTTGAGCTGGTGATCTCGCTCCTGCCGAGGTCAGCTCTCATACTGCAGCCTTGGGTGGAGAAAGCCGCCCTCAGTGGGACTCTCTGAGTGGCATTTGTATCCCCCCCGCCTTCTCCTACAAACCAAAGGTGATGGTCCACTGGTGGAGGATGCCCTCCGCTCATTTCCTGCCTCCACTTCTCCAGGATCTCAGCCAGCTTGCTCCGGACCTGTAGCGGCCTTGGGAGAGCACGGTCTTACAGCCTGACAGGATGTGGTGGAGGCTTGCATTTGGGGTGCTGCAGAGGGTGCAGCGTTCTTCCTGGCTAAACCACAAGTGCATGTTCAGTGGGCAAGGGAGGGTGTTGTATGTCGCCCTGATGAAGAAATTGAGCCTTGCCTGTGGGATCTTCCACAGATCTGCCATGCTGATGTTCCTGCCAGAAACGCCTTCCCATGTTGTCCAGGCCCCCTGGCTTCCCTGTGCTACAGCCTTGATCTTGTAGCATAAGCATGCTTGGTTAGCCTTAATGTACACCATTCAATTTCATCTGACCACTAAGGGTACCAAAACCAGCAGCAACTTTGTATATAAACTCTTGACAAAGCCACTCCTCTCAATCTCCTGCATTGACTTACCCCCGCCTTAAAAAGGATACGTCAGGACAATACAGAGCCCAGACAAGGACAAACTTTGATAAGCTCTGTGACATATTTTGTTACATGTCTTATCATCTTTCTGACTCTTAAAGTGGCCTTTTTGGTTTTGTGCCACCACTTTCCTTGTTTGTTATGTTCACTTGCATGGTTTCACCATGATGAATTTCCAGCAATGGGAGGGGAAGATCACTTCTTATAAACTATAGGGGAAGCGGGAGGAGCTTGAGTCCACCATGGATTTTGGCAACAAACATTGCAGAGTAGAGTCATGATTTTATCGCCGTAGTACCCCTGTCTTCAAAACCCATCCCCACACAGTGACATCACACTGTCATTGGTTAACTGTTGTTAAGCACAGCAGAGAAAGTGCACTGTATGCCAGGGCTAAGAAGAGTCACATAATTGTTTTCTGAAATGGAGTTGTGCTCTGGTTTCATAGTCCACAGATGTACTAATAAAAATGTACTAACCCCTTATCTAACAAGGTACCTGTCTACATTCGTCGCAACGTCGCAGCATTGGACAATGCTTCCAATAGTGAAGGTCCAATCCATCCTCCGTGAATGTCTCATCCTTTTTACCGCAGAATATGCACAAACTAAAATACAGAAACATACAGAGTGGAAATAGAGCTTTGAAAGATATACCGACTGTATAGAAACAGAAACATACATTTTCTAGTACTCACAGGGCCTTGATCTACCATCAGTACACCACTACACACACTCTCCAGACATCAGATTTTACCAACACTCGGTGGCCTAACAACTGAAGCATAAAATTTAGTAAACTGAAATTATATTAACATAATAAAATCAACAAATAAAATAATGATATAATAACATAAATGATAACGTAACAAATACTTAACTGAGAAAGAAGTAAAAGTCTGTAAACTACCCAGAAAAGATTTGGTGTTCAACAAGGCAGTTGATAGGGTACCACTGTTGAAAACACATGTTAACATAGTGCCAAAATGAAAGTTGAGGCAATGTCTGCAGTCATCCGCTTATTCATTTACAAAGAATTCTTTGTTTTGCGTCTTCACTTTATTCTCATGTTTTTAAGTTCCTCCCAATTGGTTGGGAGTTACTTACTTGTCCAGATAGTTGACAACTGATGGCTGGTCATATTCTGTAGCTGATAACTTGTTTTCACATTCCTCAGTGACACCTGGACATCAAAAAGGGAGAACTTATTGTCACTCGACTGCACAAATAAGAGGCATTGCATGACTAGCCTTGTCAGTACCTTCCAAGTATAATGAAAGCATGTTTGCAAAGAGAGAAAAACAGTATGGTCATGGTAAAACTTAACAGATAACAGTATAGAGTGGATTTACGCATAACTTCGAGCCATGCAAAAGTGTATTTGAAGTACTTTATTCGCATTTGATAATGTGCCAACTTAGTAGTGGCTCTCATGCTGACCTGTAGGTAAAAACAAGGGCACACACTAATGCAGTGCACCAACAAATTATTTTGGGGGGGTTGGTAGTACGTCTGGGTTTTAGGGTCACAAAATCATAAACACTTAAATAAGCATAATGTCTCACATTACATATCTCAGTTAAGGCCAACCACCTGCGTCCCGCTGAAGAGACGCAGGTGGTCAACTGTTCTGACAGACAGTAGAAGACATCTGCTTGCACAAAACAGTTCCTGGAATTAGCCCAAAATTTACCTCGTCAAATGAAGTGGTAAAATCCAAAAATTCTTACTCTAAGGATTTCGTGCTTGGACCTTGGGGTCAAGATGTTTTATGAGTCAGTGTTATTTTAGGGTTACTTGTAACTGTTACTTGCAGTGCTTTGGGATGGAAGTTGCCTAATGACTTAGGCTGATGATGTGTGACCATAAATGTAGATCTTTAAAATAGTAAAACTGTCTAGTAAATCGGTATCAACAACACAACCAATCCGACTACATTTAGGGGCAATATATTTTGGCGATATATTTTGCATTTTATTTAGGGTGACTGAATGCTCCAGGGACTATCTGCTGGTGTTGCTGGTATATGTAGGATACGCAGTGGGAGGCACAAAGGAAGCCCAAAGTTCCCGCTGGAACTTCAGGGGCAATTTTGCATAAAACAAAAATAAAGGGAGAGGATGGCGCAGGCCATAAAACAGATATAACTAAAAAAGTCGCAGACTGTAACTCACTTAGGTTTATTTTAAACAACTAAGTAACATTTTAGACAGAGTCTTCAGGGTTTTGAAGACACAAATACACAAGTATTTAAATAAACATGTATTTATAGGACTGACGACCACAGGTAATCAGAAATAATTAGGTGCAGGTGTGGCCACAGAAAAACCTTTGAGTTTGTGTGCAGTTTTGTGATGGTCTAGTCAAGATATAATTGCGTACATATTTCAAGTATACATGATGTAATCAAGACGATGAAGCTCAGGATTATTTGGTATATATTTCTTCTGTCCTCAAAACTGATATCTTGCCGCTGCACAGGTGCGCTGTCATATAAATACAAGATGCTTTTTAGTTTGTCACTTTAAGATGGGTCCTGTTTTAGCAGGTACCAAAGAGTGCCTTACTAAGCATGAGATTTTTGAACATCCATGTACAGTATACCTGTTTTGCCAGCCTTAGGAGACTCTTTCTCAACCATGGGAGCTTCTTTCCCCCGTGTTTGTGCTTTGGTGCTTTCATTGCCCTTTTCCTTTATGAGGAAACAGAAAAGTACAGATCCATGTCAGGAGGTACAGATTGCGAAACAGATGCATTCACACAAGGAAAGCCCTTAACAACTTTTAAAGTGACTTAGACAGACAACTGTGACTTAGTAATGGAACTGCTGGAGACAACATAGTGTTCCTGTGTAGCCTACTGTATTTGAACAAGCTAGTTTGTGAACATCTCCAGAGTATAAATTCCACAAAGTCTATGTGGACGTGTTGGGGTGATGTAATGGCACTGGTGTTGACAGCTCCACCTACACTGATCTCCTTCAAAGCAGCCAGCTGCTCCTGCAGAGATCGGATCTCCTCCTTTTCCTGTTGTCCATCTTGCTGGCCATCTCTCTTCTTCTGAGTCTGCATTAATCGATGCATTGTGGCAAGCTGTTAGCACCATAATCAACATCACTATTCAGTTGTTCCCTCTCTGCTCTGCCTTTCCTCTCTCTTTGTCCAATTCTTTTGTCCAACTCTCACTAGTTGTTAGTTACTGCCATTTCAGCATCATGTTTGTTGTTTGCTCATCAAATTTTTCTCATCTTCCTCTCTTCTTTTCTTTTAAAGGTGCATGAATTATAAAGTTCTGCAGATTTCAGTAGTGTGGTGTGGTGTGGTGTGGCAAAATCTCAACCAGATGAGAGCATGACCAGACGTTATGAGTGTTGAGTTCCACTCAACAGCACAGGCATTACCTAAGTGGAAGGCCAGACCTTTAAAATGCCTGTGAGAAAAGAGGCTGGTCATCACTGGATGATTCAGGAAAACACTGCACTCCAAAATTAATTAATTCAATAAATATGCCAGCACCAGGCTTTGGTACATTGCCTGACTTTCTTGCTGGCTGCAGTAGGGTGTATTCACATTTACACATTCACATTCACATTTTGTAATGATGATGTGAAACGCAATAAATGTAAGTACTGTGTTGATTTTGAGAAATACATTGTTATCTATGTTATTTAAACCAATAAAATACATGCATGCATGTTCCATGTCTCACTGGTTTAGTCTTTTTGGGTGTTTGAGTTGACGTCATGTGAGCTCATCTAAAAAGCTGTGCTTTTCTCAACTTTAGGAAATGCTCCCATCTACCTAAAAACAAAACAAGTTGCAACACTTTCTCCATCCACCTCAGTGTTATTCCCCATTAGCTTTAAATGTAACACACAAAAAACAACACCTACTTTTGTAAAAAGGCTGAATAATGTGGACATGTTGTTAACCTGGCAAAATTTGAACCGACTAATATTGCATCAACAGGAAGTTTAAGGCGTTTAGGTAGTTAAGGGAATGCTTGAACTACTTTGAAAGTCCCCTTGTATAAGTGAAGAACATGAAAAGTGAAATATTAATGAGCTGTCCATCTGCAACAAAGACAAAAATGCTTCTTGCCTGGGTCTCCACCAGCCTCCCGTCGATCCTGGCAAAGCTATCGAAAAGTTTTTTGTAGAGGATGTTCTTCCGTGTTGCAGCATCGTTGGCTGGAAGGAAGCTGAGGACAGCGTTTCTGTGCTGCTGGTACATGGATAAGACAATGCGGACTGCCAGCTCTCTAACCACCGACGCATTGTGCTCCAGTGCCCCTGTACAGAACTGACAGGAAAACAGGTGTCCCATTAACATGTGACCATCATGAGTCATATTTACAAACACAATGTAAATCAAGTATTTTAATATTTAAGCGCTTAAGTATTGCAGGTATTACAAGTATAGAGATTAAATATTACAATTTATTGCGATTTTTGTTTTTTGAATTATATTGATTCCAGAATCAAAAAATCGGTTGGAAAAAAAAAAGATTCACAAGACGTAAGCAAATAATTTTTTTTCCACCCTCATTTGGTACAACAAAGAAAGAAGAAAGCCTATGGTCTATGACCATTTTATTATAATTTTTTTATGTAAGACTCGAGACTGATCTTGGTGTATGTAAGTATGTTGGAGAAGAAAATCAGACCACTTGTAAACCTTTGAAACCATCTTAACAATTCGCTTATTTCTTTTTATTTGTAATTCTTGGGTTCTATTTTTCATTGTTTTCTTGTATATTTGATAGATTTTTTTTTTGCTAATTTCATGCTCATTTTCTCATATCTGAATTTTATGTATATATTATAT
>OMLB01006017.1:52826-70274 GCA_900302555.1 Myripristis jacobus
TATATATTATATCTCATATAACATATATTTAATAACTATAATATAATGATTAATAGTTTTGTAGTATTTAAAAAATCTGTTTTGTTTTTGCATAAATATATATATAAAATTTGTTGTTTTCAGTGGTTGAAAATGATGATGGTTCAAAATGCTAGTGATAGTTGCAAGCATCTAAACACAAGAAATCTGATATTGATACAGCATCATTCATTTGACATTTAAATATATACTTTTTCTTGAAATTTTGTTTCCTATTTTTTTTAACTTATGTTTCTTTAATTTTTTGGTAATATGCTACTCGCCTTTTCTCCCCATGTTCTTGAATGAAATCAGGGAATGTGCTCAGATTTCAGAGCGATACACGTTCTTCAATTGCACATTAAAGGTAACAGTTCATCAAGAAGGCTAATATTTTGTCCTAGCTGTTAACTGACTGCCATGTACACAAACGTGACATTATGGAGGAAGTCCCTTGAGAGCCAAACACATCATGACGTATGAAAAGACTATTATGCAATGTAATCTCTGTGAAAAGAGGAACAGTACAATGGCCATCTTAGAAATGGAGAGCGTTAACATCCTGAGGTAAACTGTGTACAAAGGGCACCCATCCCTCACTCAGTAGACTGGGGGACAGGCAGCCATTATTCTCTGTTGTCTCCACTGACCGCTCCTCATTTTAATTACAGGAAATTCAATCACCCTTCTTTTACTCTGGCTCCCGCCTCCCAGCAAATCACCCAGGTAACAGAGGAGGGAAAAGGAAAAATGTACAAGCCATAGCTAGGCAAACACTCCAGAGCTATCAAAAGATCTATCCAAATAAGCTAACAAGAAAACAGATGACATATACCAGTGGACGTTTTATTTAAATGGCACCAGGCTTAGACTACAGGCTTTTATTCTGATGTTAGAACGCAGACCCTGTAATTATGTGTTTGTGCCTATTAGAGAAATTGAGAGAAGTATTGTTTGTTAGCACGTAACTGCATGTGGCAGCTTGTAATCCTGTTTGAGACCTCACTTCAGATTTTGGAACAGACCTTGTTTACCACAGAAGTTAAAAAAAAACAAACAAAACAAAACACACACACACACACACACACACACACACACACACAAAAAAGCATTCCATTTTCACTTGCAAGATGGAACATATCTTTATGGTGATACTGCTATGCCAAGATTAGATCAGACCTAACTACCTCCTTAAGCCTGGGTTCAAATACTCACAGTAGGAGAAAATGAGAATCTGTGACATGTTTAGAGACAGGAGACAGTCTCTGTATTTGTAACTTTGTATTTCTGTTACAGTGGCTCAGATGTGCTGTATAATACAGGGCAAGAAGATGCACATAATGTCTTGAATTAAATTAAATACAGTACATCAAATACAAAGTAATTACAGAACAGAAAAAAGAGAAAATAGTTATTAAATCAGTCTTTCTTCATTCTTAATTGAGAGACATTTATACTTTAAGACTACTTTTAATGTCAAGTCGTGGAATTCTCTCTGGTTTCTAATTGAGCTGTTTAACTAATGTGACAGCCAGAAGAGAAGCCGGGGCTATGGAACAAAGCAGAGCCCTAGTGTCACATCTCAATCCAGACTGAAAATGTTTCCCAAGCAAACATGAGAGGCAGCCGACACAAAGGGGCCAAGGCTAGCAAGCATGCACAAACATGCAAACATGGGCCGCCCAATTCCACCTGTGTGGTTTCAGCTTCAGAGAGGTGGGGAACTCAGAGGGCAAACCTAACAATTTGTCCTCACTCCCAAGGGCTGTGCAGAGCCAAGAGGAGGGCTGAATAGACGTACGGGTGGAGGGCCTGTCATAAACTACAGAGGGAGGAAAGGACAGCTCGATGGCCTGCCCAGCCCTGTCAACAGTGGATAGTTTGCACATAGATACTAGGTCACTGTTGGAAGCCAGAGGAGTAAAGGAGATGCAGAGTGGGTGCCAATGGTGACAACATTGACTCAGCTGTCTGGAGACTACTGACAGCCTGTTTGGGTAAACTGAATGCTGACTGCATCCCTTTCTGTTACATCTCAAACAAACAGCTATTATTCATGACAGATGCCCACCTGTAAAATGGAATAATACAGCTATAATTTTATGTATCTGTATAGCATGTCCTACCCAGCAACAGGTGGTATGTGATAATTATGACTGAATAATTATAACTGATGAATTATGACGGTGGAAACGGTACTACTGGCGAGTAAAGATGACGCTTTGCCAAAAAGCGATTGCCAGGGTGTTTGCAACCAGCATTACTCTATACATTTATTTAAGAGGAATGCCACGCACTATTAAAATGTTCTTTCTCAATCCTGTTGGTAATACTGTGAGGGATCAGCTGTCAAGATGGACTTGACTCAGGAGGGTCAGGTCACATGAATGGCTTGAGTGCTGATGTGGAACACAAATTATCAATTCAAACATCTTGTGTATGATCACAGTACTTTCTGTGGAATAAGGAAAGGCATATTATGCTATAGAAAATGTGAGTTCATCCATTTTGAAATTTGGTATTATGTATTTTTGGTATTATTACCAAAAATGTTAATGAGTGCTGGATACTGTCTGGATGCTCCAAATGCTAACTGTTAGCCTCCTGCCCTTGAGGTGGATTTCCCCCCAGCCTTAAAACAGTCTTAAAAAGAATGTTATGGGTGAACTATCCCTTTAAAGGACCCCAGTTGGACTGACATAGGTGTTTTGAAGGCTGACACCAATACTGAAATCAAGATTTGACGCCATGCAAACAGCTGATATTTTGTGCCAATGTTAATGATCTCCACCAGGCAGTAGCCGGGAGGGAATCAAGGATTCAGTCGTGAGTGTCTGTCCGCCACTAATCTCACAGAATACTTGGCCTATCAGCCTAACATTTTTGTGCATAGCTATGACTGTATGATCAAGAGCCTCTCATGGTTGTGGTGATTCAAAACCTTTGAGAAACCTGTTTTATACCACAAATGAGTGCTCCCTCCTCACTACTCTTAACCGGTGATTAACAATTGCCTCAGGTTCGAATCTTTTTTTTTCTGTCAATTCTTTACCCTAAGGACAACCAATCATGTGTTAATGCCACAGATTCAAACATGGTTTCTGTTGTGTCTTCTTGCAAGACATTCAAAAGCTTCTGGGTTTTTTTTTGTTGACATTTTACATTGCTAGTCATTTGTAATTGTTCCTGTCCAGCTGTGCACGCCCAGTTAAGACAACTGTGGCTTGTATTCATTCAAACAAAAATTACAGCATTGTGGCCATTTAGAAAAAAAATCAATAATGTCTGCCAGCTGCTGAAATGCCTTTGTCGGTTAACTTATCACTTATGGTGGCAATACACTGGGCAATTTTTTGGTCAACATGACCAACAGCCTACCCTGCAGTTCCTGTCCCACATGCCACTAGATAAACCTGGAGGAGATCTGCACTCTACTGGGTACATTTTCTAGTTATCTTTAAATTTCACCATTTTTCAGTGTTTCTCCAGAATTTTATTCTTGCCATGGAGGAAAAGCCTCTGAAAAACATTTTGACCATAGAATACAAACTCTTCATTGAAATCCAAGCTAATAGTAATACTAATGCTAATACTCATATGAGTACTAATACGATAAAAGTATCGTATTTGTATCTGTTCCAGTCCACCATCACATCAATGGTGGACTGGATCCTATTTGATTTTTAACAATACACCTGACTTCCACAAATAAAAGAAATTAATGTCACTGAAAAGAATGGATAGACATAGGTAGCATGATGTTAGGTCTTTTACCGTCATGACATTGTCCAGAGTAAAGCCAGAGCTGTCTGTGCCCAGATCAGCAAGCAATTTCTCCAGCAGTTCAGTCCGGCTCTGGGCCAGCCGGGTGGGGAAGTTTGATTTGAAGGGCTTGACCAACTCACTGGGGATTACTTGCAAGACCCGCACCTCCTTCAAAGCAGCAATTTCCTAAATGGGAAACATCAGGGATACAATGCCTTTAAAATCATTTACTTCAATGAGCCAAAAAATAAACAGTATTTGACAAAAACTGAGGTTAGATGCTGCATTGTCTTTGTTGTTAGTCCAATCAACACAGAATTATGTACCATTAATCTAAGCAATATGCCTATCATCTGTCATCCAAATCGGTCTTATACATGGTGATTTGTCATTCAACATGAGCACGGGGCAGAGACAAGTCATGACAAAGAGTGTTACAAGTGAGCAATTCAAGTGAGGCCGAGAGGGAAAATCTTCTCTCAGCCATTTGCCATTTTAGTCACACGGGGTGAGTGAAATGTGTGCTGGGAAAAGGGGAAACAACAAAAAAAAAAAAAAACAAAGAAGTAATAAATAAAAACATTTCTGTTGAAGGTCTTTCTTCCCTTTTCTTAAATCACTGAATGTTGGAGAGAAGAAATATTTTCATGTGTGATGATCAAATGTAATTTGGCCTTCAAATACAAAGGGCCATTCATTCAGTGCTTTGGACAGTTAATCGTAGCCCTTAAAAAGTCCAGAGGGGATGGGCATTGATTTACGAGGGCCAAGTTCCCTTGGAAAAGGCTAGCACATTTCTGGCCTAACTTTGCCATTGAATCAGCAGCAACTCTAGCACAAAAACACATCCTCCTTTCTGACATCAACACAAAATACACACCCATGCATGAGCGCAGACACAAGTAAGCAAGCAACGTATTGTACCCTCATACATTCTTCATCACTTCATCCACCAGCCCAGACAACACTTTCCAGTCTCTCTCGCCTATACATGTTGAAGGGTCACACTCAGGTACTGTGTGCAAGCAACACACACACAGGTTTTGCTGTTTCACACACCAATGGCTGTGTTCCATTAACAGGCTCAGCGGAGGCAGTCCAAACAGCCCAGGGTGACTACAACATGGGGCTTGTTGGAGGGCTAGGGCAGAGCATGACAACACGTCAGACACCTCCTAACTCACCTTCTATAGTGCTAGCTGCAGTATGGCACACTCACACTGCAGCTGAAGTCTTACAGAGTCACTGAATCAATCTCATATTACCTAGGGTGTGTCAAATAGGAGATTTTTCAAACCCTTCATAATGCTACCGGGAATATTATTTAAAAACAAAACAAAAACAAACCAAAAAAAAAAAAATCAAAAACCCAACCCAACTTGACTGAACATATTAAAGTTGTGAAACTAAAAATGGGCTTCTGTTCTGGATAAATGGAAGTGTGAACATGAAGTGCAATATATTATAGTTTTTTCATGGTGAAAAACACACCACTAATAATTCCTTAAGACATCAGAATCCTTCAGGTCTGTAATTTAGATCAATTTAGATAATTTAAGACTTTTTCTGTCTTTGTGAAAAACTACAGACCTCTCTTTAGCTTTCATACTGCTAATGATAAGATTGTATTTAGACTTTGGTGAATTCTCCCACATCAATTAACCTTACATACTTTAATAAGTAATTTAAAATGAATTATAATGAATATTAGTTTGTCTGAGAATTGAAGCATAACTAGGAACACTGAAGCTCGTAAAGCTCTGTCAATATGTCCATCTGTTCAACACTTCACTCCAAGGCAACATATCTCAGAATCCATGGGGTCGATTACCATGAAGTTTGGTGAGCATACTCAAAGGATGCACTCCCTAGAGGATGAACCCTGTCAATTTTGGACTTCAAGCCTCTTTGCACCCCATGACAACATCAGGCAGAAATTTGTCTTGTACACAATTTCTAAACACCTACTGGGCAGATCTCCATGAAATTTGCTAAGAACATTTATTTCAGAGGTCAGCCCATCAGACACAAAAAAAGACAAGGAGAAGAGGCCGAAGTTGATGCTAGAAACTTTGGGTTAATTGTGCTAGCACAGAAACATTCTGTAAGCTAGTTTAAAAGGATGTAGGAGAACTTTTGCAGATGCTTAATCCCTGTTTGAGACTCAACTGCACTACAGATGAACTGGCCGCTTCATCTTCCCTACGAACTCTGATGTTAAAATATGAAACCTACTGAATCCATGCTCTTCACCAAACCCAAAGACAGAAATAGTCTTTTGCACAATTAAAGCTATAATGAAATCAGTTTACTCCATAGTCAGTTCCTTAGGGCCAAGCATATCTGCACAATGGATGATGATTTCCAAACAGAAGCCCACAAACTCATTGATCAGTTTCTGATGAGAGGATATCCACAAGATGTCATAGACCAGGCATTTGCAAAGGGTTATGAGAAAAACAGAAATGAGCCAATCAAATGTAAACACAAAAAGCAAAAAACATTATCTTATGTATTCAATACTACCTGTTTGCAACTTGACCGGAGGTATGTAATGCTATGAAAAAACACTGGAACATTTTATCTGTTGGCGACATTGGCAAAGAGATCTTCAACTCTCCCACTTTTCACTTTTTTCTAGAACAAAGAACGCTGGTGAGACACTGGTACATGCAGACACACACAAAACCTCCATCCGCCAACACCACAACATGCAGCTCCAGTTATGTTGTCTGCTCTCTTGCATGTACTAAATGTGGCATCTAATATGTTGGGAGAACAAGGAGACAACTTAGATTTGGAAACAATTAGTATAAAAGTGGTATCTGTTGAGCTGATCAGCTATTACACCATGTGGTGTGTGCGTGTATACACACCACTAATATACGCACACAAACTACTGGATAACTGAAGCCTTAGTTTAACAACAGCCACATGTGCATATTAAGTGGTTTGCTAGTTCAGTACTACTGTACCAAAACAACAGTGAAAGTCACCGCTCAGTCTTAAAACAACAAAAAGGCATCCGCAGGTTAGGGTTGAAATTTGTTGGAAGATGGTCTCGCCCTTATATACCCTTTGAATTTTATCCTCTCAGTGTAGTTGAGTCTTTAGATGTCTATAATATATTATGTCAAATAATATGAAATGAGCCCTTCTTTAGTGAGGTTTGACCAACCTAATGGGAACAAAGCCACTAATGTTATTGGTGACAATACCTTGGCGTCTGGCAGAACTCTATTCATAGGCCCTTACACCTGATCTACATCAATGACCTACCCGTTCTCTGCTCAATACATACTGCTCTATTCAAACCATCTTCGTGTAGTCACATGAAAAGGTTTTGGTAACACTTTATTTGGACTGTCCAAAGGTAATATTCAGCTTAGTATTACCTTTGTAGAAACCGAGTTCCACAACTGAGTCAATATAAATACTTAATTTTCTACCAATGTCATATCATTCATTTTAGATACTCCCAGTGAGACTTGCTCATTCTTACAACAGGGAAGCAGATGATAGGTCAAAATTGGAGGATCTATTACTCTTGCATGAAATAGCAAATACCACTACATGGATAAGAATTCAAATTATCACTTCAAGGTTAGTGATAGGGTTAGGTTTAAGTTAATGCTAAGTTGAAGTTTGCAGAAAGCAAAGTGGTTTAAGAGGCATATATTCTCATTTTCAAAAATAACAGCATTAACAAACAATAACGAACAATAAGCATGTTTACATGCATTTTAGTGATTGGGTTATTCCTCACATACAACACGTATCCGATTCTGAAATGCCATGAAAAACAGAAACTCTGTTTCAAAAATCAGGTTAACAGTTTAAGAGAAACCTGGTTACTACAGCTAGATTTGTTCTGGAGAAACCCATTTACTGGCCCATGTAGACCCTCACTCAGATTTCTGAACATCTTCTCATGTGAGTTTAGATGCTCCTCCTAAGTCAGCAATAAAAACAGTCCAGGGAACGTCAGGAGTGGGTGGGGGACATGATTATTGACCTAGCGCTTGCAAACAGATATTTTTGCACATTACACCGAATCCGGAAGTGACATCACGTGTGGGCAAAGAGGAACATTTCAATAGCAGCAGCAGTGTAAGCAATGGTAGAGGCACTGCCGAACATATCAACAGGAATTATTCAAAACAGATTCATTTCTATAACTAACATCTGTAACTATTCCTGCCTCAAAGTGATCCAGGCTGCTTGTTGTTTATGTTGAAGTTTACAATCTGGGAGCAGTAGATTATATATACAGCAGATATAAAGCACTAGGTAATGGGACACAGCC
Organism: Myripristis jacobus; assembly: GCA_900302555.1. Classification (NCBI taxonomy): domain Eukaryota; kingdom Metazoa; phylum Chordata; class Actinopteri; order Holocentriformes; family Holocentridae; genus Myripristis; species Myripristis jacobus. The sequence goes on from OMLB01006017.1 coordinate 60,916, forward strand.
ATAATCAAAAGCCTTTTTTACACAGAGATTCTGCAATTCTGCAATTCTGCGGAAAGACCCGTCCTAAGGCGGCATGATGCTGCCCTAGTACGTGATTTTACATAGCATGTTGATGTCTGGAAGCAGAAGCATGCCGTGTAACATAATAGCGTCAGCATCTAGGCCTGTTTTGCCAGGTAGTATGCAAAAGCCTGTTATACACTGACGACTGAATGCAAATACACACATTTTAACATATCCAAAAGCCTGTTGCGCATAGCGTATAAGAACATATCCAAGTATGTACAATATTTGAACAGGTCCATTGCTGCCACTATAATTACCCTATCTCAGTTCACTGCTATTTTCTTTCTTGATCAAACATTATCTTCAGCTCCACTGACACCAAATCAACAGCATAATACTCATGTCGTCACTGCCACAGGCTCTAAGGTTTGGTGAAGGTGAGCAGGGATTCTGCACGCTCTTGCGGTGGTGTTTGTAATATTGTTGTTATATTATGCCATATCAAAGAATTTTCGAGAGCCATGACACTGTTGCTATTGTTTCTGATTCAATTTGTGCTGTTTATTATTCAAGATACTTGGGCATTTTTTTTATCAATTTTTTGCGCAGATTTTGAGCAATTACTGGTTTCTTGAGTGCAAGTAAACATAATTAATGACAAATTAATGAGAGAGCCCACCAGTGTGCTCAGCTGTGGACTCATTTGCTCACAAAATTATACCAAAATATAACAATATTTTTCAGAATAATTTACTGAGTTTAGAAAATACTACGAGTAGCACCTTTAATTTATTACATCACCAACAGGCCACCCCAGTGTAGTAAAATACCTGTATAAAGGCAGTTGCTGTTGCCCTGATGCGGCTGGATGAGTCTCCAGTCCTGGCCAACAGATTAGGCCAGGTCTGTTCCAGGCAGTGGGCCACCTCGGCCCGTCCCGGCCCCAGGCCTGGGATCAGCTGGCTCAGCAGCAGACGCAACAGCTTCAAAGAGGCCTGGAAAACCTGAGAGTGGGGGGTTAGAGTGGGGAGATTTTGTTGGACACTCAACAGACTTTCCAGGAAAAGCTCACACTAGGGTGAAGTCAATTAGCAGGGGGGTAAGATCTGGCAACATTTGGTTTGAGTGCTATAGAGCTGGTCAGGAAATGCAAATGTAGAGTGATGGCAGCAAACAGGAGCTGAGAATGAGGCTTCCCTTTCATTTGGTGCTGACTAGCAAGCAATGACCAGTCTAATGAAATCCACTAAATAACAACCTGTATGGCTTAGACAGTGAAACATAAGTTTTACTGTTGCTGACGTGGTTCTAACATATCAAGCAATTAGGAGAGTATATTTAACATGAACTCAATTGAGACACTTTAACGGAACAACAAATCAACCAGTTAAAAACTGGTTGGAACCTCATATGTGTGGCAAAGAAAATAAATCATGTAATTATTGCCGAACTACCTTTTTTTCATTACCATACAAGCTGTATAAAACTTTCAGGGAAGTGTTACAAGGCCATCCTTGTCAAAACTGTTTGTTTAAGGGAGCTGGCTGTGAGAGAGAGAGAGCTGGGACTGCGCATGGGACAGCAGAATCATTGTAAATGGTTTGTGTGTAGGTGTGAGTGTGTGGTTGTGTGCTGGGGAGTACCAGTATGAATGTTATTTCTGTGGTGACAGGATTCTAGAGAACATGACTAACAAAAGACTCTGACACATATAGGTCGGCATATCTGTATCTGTTTGATTGGGGTGCATTACTGTTTGCCACTTCTTTTCGGTTAAGCCATTACATTCATAGTGTCACCTCCTCAAGACAGTCAACTACAGAAAACTACTCACAGATGACACTTTATCCAGGAGTCCCCTCTTAACCAGGAAGACTGCAGCTCTTATCATTTTTCTCAGTTCTTCTTTGGGAGTAGCGGGTAATACCTCCATTAGCTTCTTGTAAACAGCCAGCAGGGCATCTTCTCTGTGGGACCAGGATTTGGAATAAGCCCCGGCCACCTTGAAAGGAACAGTATGGGAAGCAGCAGAAAAGGAACACGCTGTGATATGATGCATATCAATTTAGATATTACAGCTTAGTAGAACTGTGACAGCCCAACTCTGCTGAGGTGTAATGGCTAAATTGATATGCATGATATCACATACCTGTCCTTTGTCTGCTGCTTTCCATTCTGTTCCTTTCTAGGTGGCAGGATGGAAAGCAGCAGACAAGGGGCAGGATGTGATACCATGCATATCAATTTAGATATTACACCTCAGCAGAGTAGGACAGAGGTGTAGCTGTAAAAAGAATAGATTTGTCAGCTATCTTACAGGTATGTATCAGCAGCACCAAAGTACTCAAAATCAAACTAAATAATGTCCTCAAGGGTAGTGAAGCTTTTATGCAACTGTTTGCGTGCATGCTATCTGAAAAGTGCATATAATTTGCATAGAAAAAGTATCAGATATCAAAAAAGTCAGCTAACTGGCTTCCTGGTTACGATAACAGTTGGCGTAGCGGACAAAAAAAAACATAGCTGGTCATGTTTTATGAAAATTATCAGCAGAAATACAATACATCCTTAACTGGTTTGAATTCTTTGCTATTTTGGCTAGATTCTCAGACGGAAGGTCTCAAAGCAACACATCCGTAGTAAAGCAAAGCTGAACTTAGGTAGAGTGTTGGGTCGTGTAGTTACCTGGATTTGATACAAATCCACATGGTGGTGAAATCTCCTCATTAGTTGCTCTGTGGTCCCATGGGTTGCTAATCCACAATACTGTATTTCTATCTCTCCATTCACTTCCATAGCTCCCAAAATAACACTTTCAGTGTATAAATAAATGCACCCAAAGCAGATTATGCCAATATAAAAAACACAGAGTCCCGGAATTTTTTTTTATTCATTATTTTTTCTTTGTGTGTAATTATGATTATTTGTCAAAACTATCAAATTGCTTCATCCTGGTACAAGGCTACTAGACAAAAGGTTCCTCCAGACAATAACTGTCAGATCTACTTTTCAGTTCAAAAAGGAAAGCAACAACAAAAGGAGCTGTTTAATATCTTCAAAAATGGTACTGGGACTTTTTTTCTTTTTATATTAGCATAATCTGTTTGTGTTTTTTATGTGTTAAAAGTGTTGTTTTGTGACTAGTTTTCATGCGCTATGGAAGTGAATGGAGAGACACAAGTATAGTATTCTGTATTAAAGCCCAGGGGAACATGGAACAACTAATGAAGATATTTCACTGCCATGTGGCCTCATATCACACCCAGATAACCATACAACCCAGCACTCTACCACTCTAAGTTCAATTATGCCTTAAGACACCTTTTTGTGTCATATCTTACCAGGCCATCTCCATACACTTCTATAGGAAGGCTAGCCTCTCTCTGGGCCTTCTCTGTCAGAGGTTCCAGCTCTCCAGTTGTCCTGGAGCTGTATGAACTCCCTTGGGTATCAGAGTGCTCCTCGGCAGGGCTGTGGGTGGCCTCCTCTGGCCGGTCTTTCCTCTGGAGGGTTGGTAGTGGCCTCTCATCATAAGGCACACTGTTGACCTGAAAGCACCGGACGTTAGTAAACAAAATTTGAAATTTTTTGAAATTGATTTTCGACTGTATGCTGTTGTCAATACAGCTTCTTACATTATAGGTCTACATTTCAACACACAAACTAATATAATTTCAACAACACAGATACTCCCTTAGTTAAAAGGCTAGAAAATAAATCATCTATACTTTCAAGCTTAATGTCAGGATGTCAGTCCCTTATGTGAGATGAATAAAAAAATGGTGAACTTGTAACTACTCGTAACTGGCATTTTAGGACTGAATAGGTTGATCATTTAACATCATGATGGCTATGAACATTTAACCCCTCTATGCAAACCCATGCTCCCTTCACCCAGCTCAGTCTCCTGTGTCCCTGGGCCAACTGGCACCCTGCTGACTTACAAGGCTCAAAGCCCTGCCTTCAGGCCAGGTTGGCAGCCGCTAGAGTCAGCCAACTGTTGCACGCTTTTAATTAAATAGTGAAACCCGAACCTGTAGTAGGGCTGGTCTCACTGGGTGGTGAGTATAGTATAAAAGCTCCTGCTGGTCATAATCTCCCTATGTGCTCTATGCTCCAACACCACAGAGGATTAATGCAGGGGACATGTGTTCCCAAACTGCTACAGTGGGCTGGATTATTTCTCAAACGATAACATGATTTGTGCGAGCAGTACAAGCTACAGGTAATGCAATATCTTTCTTCACACTTTGCTAGGTTTCTCATCAAAGACTGCCAATACAACTGTCATGTAAAATTAAAATAAACTTACAGTGAAATGTAAAACAACAACAACAACAACACACATACAAAATATACAAACTGCGTTTCCATCAGGTGAGTTGAAGTGATACCAGTGAATTTGCATGTTTAGTGTTAATATCAATAAAATGTATAAACTCAAACATTTCTGCAAATCTTTTCACAAAGCAAGCAGTCGTATTTTAGAACTCCGATATCATTTCTCCTACCTTCTATCCAGCCCCTGGTTTTCATTCATTCCACTATGATAAGAAAATTAATTTTCAAAGACTTCAAACTTTCTTCACACCAGTATTCCATCACCATAATAAAGTTGTCCACATTAGTTTTGCTAAAAGCAGCAGCACTGTTGTGTTTTGATGACCTGAAATTGGCAGAGTGAAACGCTCACCCCACCAGAAAAAAAGTCCCTGCAGAAACATTTGTTTTACACAGCCCATAATCAGTCCCATGGTTTCTAAAAGGTGATGATTTTGTTAGCCGCAGGAGCAAAACATTTTAAGGTGGGTGCTTCAACCAAAAATTGTTATTTTATTTTAATTAATTTGATTTTGATTACATGTTGTGAGATCTTTCGTATGCCTGCATGATTTGCAAAATGGTTTGTTCCAATGCAAAATGTGGGTAAACTGTATTATTTGTGCCAAACATTCGAAATCACTGGTATGGTCCTTTAATTAAGCAAGGTGTTACTTTTCTTTAGTGTCAGCCAGTGCTGGCCATGTTTCATGCCTGGTATATAAAATCAAAACAAACAAGTGCACATAATGAAACTAATGGTCAGCTACTCATGACCATTACTTACAAATATGTTTGATTGTGTTATTTTTTGTTTATTTATTTATTTATTTAATCACTTTTTTAAATCAAGAACAACCTTTTCTGCCTCATGACAGCATAGCAAACTTTTGGTGAGAGTCAGCTCTTCTTTTTTGACTAGTTCCTCTGAAACAAAGATTCAAATACAGGTCCTTCTTGCTCCCTTTCCCTATCTGTGCTATTTTTGTGCGACTTGTGCATCTTCATGCACATTTGATGGGGTGGTACTAACATCTATCCTGGGTAGAGCCGCGTGCGAACACGGTGTTGCTGACTGGTTGGTAGGTTTGGGAGTAACAGTGACTGGCTCAGGTCCTGGTTCCTGGGGAAGGTTTGATTTCCTCCCTCTCCTGTAGGTTTCTGAGGAAATATGGGGCTTGGTGACGGTTGAATGGTGGCCTGGAGAAGGTAGGAGGGATGGAGGCTCCTTGGCTGAGGAAGATTCTGCTGCCTTGGTAATCTGTTGATGTGGCGGAGAAAAAAAAGAGGATTTGCAATGAACATACAGTTCTTGTCCTTGATGTCAAGGGTTTCAGCTAGAGTCAAACTGATATATTAGGCAAATAAAGTGGCTACCCTATAGGCCACTCAGTGTCTACCTCTCACATAATGGAAGCTTGTCCCTGACTGCAAGCAGCAAATGTTTTTATGAATGCTATTTTTAATCAGATGGCTGACTGCAGAAATCACTCCGGTGTGGTGTGGGAGGATGTTAGTCAACAGTCTGTAAAACCTGCAGTGAAACCTGCCTCACCCTGCCTTAAGGAGCAGATAACTCAACTAAAAGAATTTTATTAGTGTGTCTTTCAATGGAGCATTTTAGTGTCCCATAAATGGTTCAAATGCCGTTTGAGAGACTTTTGTGACAAGAAAAAAATTCTGCAGAAACTATTAAATTGTATTTTTATGGACTTTTTAGGAATAAAACTTCATATATGTATTTAACAATACTGAAGATCAGTACAAAATATCTGCTACTGACAGCCTCAATCTGAAAATATCAGTATCACCATCAACCATCAGCACCCCTATTGGTCAATCCCCTAAAATCGTTGATTGTTCAGCAGTGGTCTTCACTAATTTGTGAAGAGGAGTGAATTCAGCCTACAGTATATCCCATATTCTAAGTTGCTAATATGTTATCTGACACCAATTACCTTGAAAAAAGACACATTTTCCAGTTAGTGAAAAAGATACACATAAATTCATGACACAATAGTCCAACTGGCATTCCAAGGGTTAAGAAATGCCATCAGTGGCCAGTGACTGACTGTTGCCATGTCCAGCAGGTTGTGGACCTCCAGCTGCTGATAAACTGTCTTCCTGTACTCCTCCATCTGCTCCTTCTTCCTCTTGGCCAGGTCATAGTCTTCCTTCTCTATGGCACAGCGCTTCTCCACATCATAGCGAGCCAAATGCTCCCCGACCTGAAAGAGTCAAGAACAATGACAGACAGACGAGTAGAAGTGAACATGGAAGCAGGGCTGTTGTAATCAAACCACACTCAATACCTGTCAGTATTGAGAGTGGTTTCAAGGCCACTTTTTGGACATCTTGGACTTGTTTCTGTCATCTGCCTGTTTTGATTAAAACTCTTGGTTCCCCCTGCGACTGAATGTTTACTTTTTCCTGCCTGTCCAAACAGTTTCAATGTTGCATTTTTCTCCACCTGTTCTACTTTCATTAATTTTCACCCTAGCACTACAAAGTTTTACAGATTCCACCGGAGTAAAAAATGGATTGTCCTCTATGCATTGATTAGTTGTGTGTAGCAGAGCTGCTGCACACAGATCTATACCTCTGTAAATCCTCTAGAAACTCTCCAATCATTGCTTTTTTTCATTTGGAAAGAGATGTTTATTTCTCATTCTCCTCCCATTTCTCCTGAAATGAACTTGATTTGTTCTGTCCTTGGTCTCGACAACCTCTTTTAACCTGGTCTTGTCTTGAACTCTGCTGGGCATGATTTTGGAATAGACTTGGGCTTGACTTACAGCCCCGCACAGTAACGTAAGCTCTGTGTGGAAAAAGGCAGCTCCTGTTCAACATAATCCTATGCCACAGAGTGAATCATTTACAGGCTGGAAATCTGACCGCAACTTCCAGTAAGTCAGACAGGTCATTTCTTTATGGGGAAATTCCATTAAGCTGAATTCAGTTGTTAACCTGATGCCAAGCAATGCAGTTGCAAATAATGTGACTGCATGATTTTGGATAATGCTGCGTGATTCCCTACTCTCTCGCTCAATCTCGCAATTGAACTCCCAAATGCAGCACATTCTGATCTGTGATACCATCTCGTTGAGCCTCTCAGCTTCCTCTAAAACTAAATGCAGTGCAAGAAATCCACTCTGACCTTTTCTCAGTCTTCTCTATCAGTCGGGTATTTCCAAAGGACATATAACACCATAAATGATCCTTTGACATAATCCTAATGTGCAATGACAAGGGATTTTCAGCATGACCACCTTGGCAACTGCTTTGTCTGACATGATAATTTCCCACGGTAACAAGGTGCTACTGTGTGTGTGTGTGTGTGTGTGTACATGTGCTCATTATTTGGTTACAGGGACGTTCGTGGTTGGAGGTAACAAAGGGAAAGCGACTACTCTAAGGCCACCACTGCAGCTGTTGAGCTTATTAAGAATTCATGGTCAGCATGGTAACGGTGTATACAAAGGTGGTTGGTAACAGGAATCTGAGCAATGTTTAAAGACTACAGTTACAACAACTGGAGACAGTGGAGAACAGTAACAAAAAAACTAAGCCTTTACAAAGGTGAGATTTGCAAAAGATATATTAATATTAGTAGCAGGGGCTACTGGTTTGCAGTGATGTCTCTAACTAAACTATTTCTTCAACCCAATTAAACATCTATCATAGATTTTATAGTCTATATAAAGCTTCCTATTTTTTTAACTCATCAAATGCAAACAATTCTACTTTATCTACCTACAAGCATACTCCAAGACTGTACAGGAATATTTGTAGTTTGTAATCTGGTAAACTACATACAAAGGGGGGTTAGGAATAAGTCAATTTGGAAGTAATGTGATTCAGGCAACTAGTTCAGTCGTGCCCTGACATTAAAAAGTACCACACATAGCGCCTTTCTAAAAATGAGGACCACCATTCCTTAATCTGCATTGTTTCCAGTTTCAAAGATGCTGCTGCAGCTTGTTTACACTACTCTCCATGGCATTTCTCTGTTTGTTTTGAAGCAGAGAGAAAAACAAGTACCAATAACGGCTCTTTCTAACAGCCAATATGCATTCTGACCAGGTAAGCGAACATGAAGTTGAAAGTGCAGTTATGATACTTGTGAATATAGAATATAGTGGGTACACACTGAAATCCGCAATGTAGAGGCCACAGAGGCTGCCAGTATTCTTGGCAATACTCACACAGCAATTATACAAATGTCTCAAAATCAGTTTGCCAATAATTTATTGATGTTAAAATGCTATACACTGTGCTAGTCAGGAGCAGAGCCTCCTCAATGCTGCAAATTAGCTCCCACTGCTAGAAATGTATAAAAATGACTACAAGGTATTATTCATTGCTACTGAATGCAGAGTCACTGTTAAGCAGTAGTCAGTATTAGCAGAGTGTAATCCAAAAAAAAGAACCATACTGGATCTGAAGGGTCAAATATAAGACTTTTTACGACTTTTTAAGTCCTTATTAGTGCTACCTGGAATTTATGACGAACTTAACAACCAAGAGAAAGAAACAAAAAACTGGCAAAAACATCCCATTTTCAGTTTTGAAACTATCAAAGTATAGTTTAAAAAAATGGACAGGATAACAGGTATGATGTCCAACTGTGTGTATTAAAGCAGATGCAATGCAAAAGACCATGTTTCACAGGTGTGTCTTCTTGATTAAACAGCACATGAATTAGTCTCAGTGAAAATGATTTTATACACTAAATAAGCTGTAACATATCTAAATCTTTTTTCATATCCTTACATTTAAATAAGAGTTTTGCAGGGATTCACTGCTTGAAACTTTTCCATCGTGCCACTGCTACTAAAAAAAATCCTAGGAGAGACACTGGTATTTGTGGCACATACTGCTTACCTTCTGTAGGTCGGCAATGGCCTGCTTCAGACTCTTGGCCAGCTCAAATTTTTCTTGGCGAACCATGTCCTGCTTCCTCTGGTCCAGAAGCCGGATGATGTGGGCAACTTCAGGGTCCTGGTACATGTCGAAGGCCAGGTCGTCCAGGG
>OMLB01006018.1:3245-15305 GCA_900302555.1 Myripristis jacobus
TTCTGCCTGGAAACACACACACACACACACACACACACATATATATATATATACATATATATATATATATATATATATATTTGTGTTTTTATTGTATTTTATATCATCCAAGTCTGCATGTAACGTTTAGTATGTTCCATATAGTAACCTAAGTATGTTAATGGCCATGCTTGTGAGGGCGTCTGGCTCTGTATATGGCATCGTCACAAGTCAAGCAACAACATGACAAGAATACTTGGCCAAACTGGGACAGCCACTGCTGAATAGGCAGTCATGCCCAGTATATAAGGGGAGGCTGTGGACTTCTCCAAGAACTGATCAGGCACCCAACACAGGTGAGTTCCTTTGCTATTAACATAATGTTATTTTTTATGATTAGTTATGTAGTGGGATTATTGTGGCATTTACTGTAGATCATTACTACAATTTCTGCTGTGCTGCAATAGTGTATTTTCCAGTGGAAGCTGGTTCTACACAGAAATTTGAGAGAATTTTAATCAGCCTTTTCTAGCTGAATTTTCGGTAGGGTTGTCATCGTTTGCATATTTAGCAAATAAGACTTAATGCCTTTATTCACATTTGGCCATCACTGCCTTTCTTTCACAGCATCCGGAGAGTGAATCCATCTACTTCCATTTTCTGTCGGGCTTGGTGGTAAGTCTTTTTTGTTTATCATAGATTTATTATATCTAATATCCATAATGCCAATAATGGAAAAAAATGACACAGTTAACTAGCTATTAAGTGTATTTCTATAGCTCTTAATCACTGCTGCAGTCTCAAAGGGCTTCACAATAACCACATGAAAAACTCCAAGGAAATATTTAATTAATGAGTTTTTTTTGTTCAATGACAAACAGCAGAAAACATTTGATTATATCTGAAAAGCCCATGTAGCATCGTGAAGTATTAGGTGCTATTATTCACCAGCATCAAATAACACTGTGATCAACTTCTGTACTGTGCAAATCATACTGGAGAGGCACCCTGCACACTGTCCTATCTCTCCATATAATGTGTTCCTAAGCAAAATTAATTACTATTCAGTATTTGTATGACATTTTGTATTCAAAGTCATAACGTAAAAATGATGTTGTAATCTGTTTAAGTTTCAGTGTGGTGATATGATGCATTTTGGTCTGTCTGTCCGACAGTGTCCACTAAAGTGCCATCATGAGTACAGACGCAGAGATGGAGCAGTATGGCCCTGCGTCCATCTACCTCCGCAAGCCAGAGAAGGAGAGGATTGAGGCTCAAAACACTCCTTTTGATGCCAAAACCGCCTACTTTGTTGCTGATACTGATGAGATGTACCTCAAGGGTAAACTCACCGCGAGGGATGGCGGCAAAGCTACAGTTGAGACCCTGTGTGGCAAGGTAAGTCCATGTGTCACATGCACTCACATATAGGCCTATATATCACACACAATCACATGAGGCTCACCTTTCAAATTCAACATTTTTCTAGTGCATTTAATTTCTTTTTGATTGTGTTGGGCATGGTCAAATTTGCCAGCATATTTCTGTGCGACCAGCATCATACAGTTGAAAATTTAAACTTCTTGGCCTTAGCTATATTCAGTTTTAAAGCGATGTTAATGGTGACTTTGAGTCTGTTCACTCGCTGTATATTTTCCACAGACCCTCACAGTGAAGGAGGATGACATCCATCAGATGAATCCTCCAAAGTTCGACAAAATTGAGGACATGGCCATGATGACCCACCTCAACGAACCCGCTGTGCTGTATAACCTCAAAGAGCGTTTTGCATCATGGATGATCTACGTGAGTCCCCAGCTCTTAAAACATCTTGCCTCCTCGTCACTGCAGAATGACATTGAGATAAAAGCCAAAAGTCAGATTCTGTAATTATACAAATTCTAAATTGTTACAGTTTTGAGAATCTGTCTCTCTGTTACAGTATCATACCTCTCTCCCAGCATAGCAATACAACTTGTGTCCACATATCTAGCTGTCAACTCATCATGCAAATATGTTGAACTGATACAAAGTCTCTGCTACTGCAACAGACCTATTCTGGCCTCTTCTGCGTCGTGGTGAACCCCTACAAGTGGCTGCCAGTGTACGACTCTGTGGTTGTACAAGCCTACAGAGGCAAGAAGAGGATTGAGGCTCCACCCCACATCTTCTCCATCTCTGATAATGCCTATCAGTTCATGCTCACAGGTGCACCTATATCTGTCTATACGCAGAATATGTACATACAAACCATGTTCAGTTCAAGCTGATGCATCCACACAGTTGTTTGAAACACTGAGGCAATCAGCTAAACTTCTTTATGCTTAACCTGTTTTACACTGTATGAATCAAAAGCAAACAAATCTATCTTTAGTTTGTGGTCCAAACACAGCAGTTACACTGTTGATTATATGTATTATTACTGGTTAAGCTGTTTGATTGTTGAGACAAAAACTATTGCCATTCTACATTTCACATCTTCCATTATCTTGAGCTTAATCTTACTGCAGCAGCTGTGGCTTAAGATTGAGCCTAAGTTGAATAATTTTGTGTTTTTCCAGATCGTGAGAACCAGTCTGTCCTCATCACGTAAGTAAAACCAACTTGTAAAATGTAAAGCCAATCATTTCTTCATTAGTTTAGGAAATGTACATCAAACAGTGTAGGCACTGGCTTTCAAAATGATTGACAGGCGTACAGTACTTCTGGTTGGCCCCCACAAGACAGGAATTTACAAGATGTTATAAAATGAGCCTGTGTGTACTAATATGGCACATTTCCATAAACACAGTTTAATACCTGTTTGCATAAAGAGATAACGACAGCAGGTGTATGGTTTACACTATTAATAGGCTTCATGAGCCTCGGTACCCGAGTTGTAAAGTGTAAAGTTAATAGAAATAATGAAAATCTGAACTGTCTGTACTTTGTCAGACTAATAGAATTTGATCCACACCCAAAGTAATACCTAAAAATACCTCAAACAACAGCAACCATATTATATTTCTAGCTGGTCCTAGTCAGTTCTTGGATGACTCCTGTTGGATCTCGTCAGGTTTAAGAATAAATGCTGAACTGAATAACTGGTGTCTGTCACCTCCAGTGGAGAATCTGGTGCTGGAAAGACTGTCAACACCAAGCGTGTCATCCAGTACTTTGCGACAATCGCAGTTGCTGGCGGCAAGAAGTCTGAATCAGGCTCCAGCAAGATACAGGTAAAAGTCTTCGAATGATTAATCATCTACTATCTCAATTTGCAAATGAGGAGAAAAGTCTGATTTGTTACCCTTTTTGGCATAGATTTTATCTTGTAATGGCTCACTAATCAGACATATATTATTAACAAAACCAGGCCTTTTGTGCCAGTGTGAATCAGGTGTTAAATCTTTTTGGTCAGAGTCTTAATGAACCAGTAATGTCCTCTAATAGGGCTCACTGGAGGACCAAATCATTGCAGCCAACCCTCTGCTGGAGAGCTATGGAAATGCCAAGACTGTGAGGAATGACAACTCCTCCCGTTTCGTAAGTGGTGGTTCCATTATAAATGTTCCTCAGAGGTTCCTAGATGGGTACTGTATGAACACTTGAATACTTACTTAATGTCCTGTCTTACTGTTTAGGGTAAATTCATCAGAATCCACTTTGGCTCTTCTGGCAAGCTGGCCTCAGCTGATATTGAAACATGTGAGTTCATTTGAGCCCCCTGATGTGCAGTATGTGCAAGACAAGTAAACGCATTGCCTTGAAATGTACGCTGTGCTTCACAACAGCACTTTAACAAATCTCTTCTATGAACCTGACAGATCTGCTGGAGAAGTCAAGAGTGACCTTCCAGCTGTCTGCTGAGAGGAGTTACCACATTTTCTACCAGCTCATGACCGGCCACAAGCCTGAGCTTCTTGGTATGTTATTGCGCTGCACACTTTATTTTATTTTTTCCTCCCTAGTTTTCATATCTAGTTCAGCTCCCTTATATGAACAATTACAATGTAATTCATTCATTCATTCATTTTCCAAATCACTTATTTGTAAGGGTTGCGGTGGGTTCTGGCGCCTATCTCAGCGCTCATTGTGCGGAAAACAGGGGAAACACCCTGGACAAGTTGCCAGTCCATCACAACAGTGAAGTTAAACAGTTAAATTTAATTAAATAAAAAATAAATTTCATTAAATTTAATGCACTGGATGATGAATTTTAAACTGGCATTCAGAAACTATCACAGCTTCATTAATTAAATGTTGTTTTCTCTCTGTTTTAAGTTTAAATGAAATGAAGCAACATTCAGTCAAAGCTGTGATAGGCAAAGTGGAAGCAAGAATAAATTCTTTTTTTTTTTTTCCTGACTAATTTCACTCTAATAGAAATGGTAACAGTAACAGTAATCACTCAGTGAATATGCTTGATTTCATTCTTTGCAAATTCTTTGTACTAGAACATCTTGAGTACTTTGAGATCATGTATTTATATGTAGTGATAAACTACAAAGTTGATAATGACATGGGGAGGCACAGAAGCTGAGTGAGTGAGTTTTAAATGGCATGCATTTCATGTCACAAGCATTTGCTATGTGACCAGACCATAAAACCACTGGGACGCCACTCTGCTTTGCACACTCAAAAAAAGATGTGTTAACAGATACACATGCTGCACACTTGTTAACACAATTCATTTGTCTAATCTGGGCCATAAGTGCAGTACATTGCTGCTTCGACAAGGTGTTGAAACAATAGGTTGCCAAGAGATGATTTAAAAGACACACACGCAATACATGCCTGTCAAAAGTTAACTGTGGACACAAATAACATCTGCACAATATGTTGGATATGAATTTGTTAACACATGTGGACATATGGGTAAAAATATACTACTTTTTTTTATCACTGCTTCACCAAAGGCATGTACATTTTGATTTTTAATGTATTACCTTTTTTTTTATCAACATTTATTTAGTCTCTGTGTCAAAGAATTTCCTTTAGGCCATTTAGATATAAATAATATACACTTATGAGATTGCACCATTCCATGCATCACCAAATAAAAAGCAAAAGTACCTAAAAATGGAATTTAATACTTACATTAAGTCATACTGTGGCATAACATAAGATTGTAAACAAAGAACTTAGATATTATAACCTCTGAAGCATTTTGTTTACTCTCCACAAATACCAGCATATTTATTTCACCAGGGACTAATGGGAAGATAACTTGTTTCTTTTTTTATTCATTCATTTCAGCAACCTTTCTTATGTTTTTATGGAGTCATTCTGTTGAAGAGTGGGATGCCATGTCTTCTCATTTCCATTTGCTTATTGTTTCTTGCAGAGGCTCTTCTGATCACAACCAACCCCTATGACTATCCAATGATCAGCCAGGGTGAGATCACTGTCAAGAGCATTGATGACACTGAGGAGTTCATTGCCACAGATGTAAGTGGAAAGTCATTTACTGATTTCCATGAGTATCTTGACTCTGACATATTGTTTGATGTTTGACTCCCTACTTTTATTACTTTATATATGTCTTTGTATAAGTCACACAATAATTGCAAGGAAAAGATGGAAAGCTTTAATTAAAGAATATTTTCAGACATATAAAATGAGCCGTTAAAGCCGTACAGGCTGAATTATCATTCATTCAGTCATTTCTCATCCAAGGTAATTAAAACACCAAACAATGTGTTGCTGTCCAAACAGTAGCGAGACCAGAATAGCATAGTATATTCAAAAAACAGGCTCTGACACTGAAGGCTTTCTTTCTTTTGAAATGCAGACTGCCATCGATATCCTGGGCTTCAATGCTGAGGAGAAGTTGGGTATCTACAAGTTGACTGGTGCTGTGATGCATCACGGCAGCATGAAGTTCAAGCAGAAGCAGAGGGAGGAGCAGGCTGAGCCTGATGGCACTGAGGGTGAGTAAGGCACATGTCATTATTTGAACATTGGTCTGTACATTTCATGTAACCATAGGGCCCAGCACAATGAGTATTGAAGACTTTGTATTTATTTAATTATTTATTTTTATTTTGTTAACCAGAGGCTGATAAAATCGCCTACCTCATGGGCCTGAACTCTGCTGATATGCTCAAAGCTCTGTGCTACCCAAGAGTGAAGGTCGGCAATGAGTTTGTGACCAAGGGTCAGACCGTGCCACAGGTAATATATATTGCACAAAGTACTGCATACTATAAGTACCATCTAGTGCTCATGAGAAGATCATGATATAATACATCAAGTATCATTTATTGTCCATTTCTTTGGAAGATCCTTTTTGGTCAGTGTTAAAAACAGCCAAAAACAGTATGATGTGTGTATACACTTTGAAAGACCTGCCTGTAAATTTTCTATAAGCCTCTTTGTTTGTCTCATTTTATTGAAATTTGTTGCTTGTTTCAGTTTGTGTTTTCTGGGTGGAAGTGTTTGAAATTCAGCTCTCAGAAAGAAACTGATTAAAATGATTTAATCCATGTTTTTAGGTCAACAATGCTACCATGGCTCTCTGCAAGTCTGTCTATGAGAAGATGTTCTTGTGGATGGTCGTCAGAATCAATGAGATGCTGGACACCAAGCAGCCCAGACAGTTCTTCATTGGTGTGCTGGATATCGCTGGCTTTGAGATTTTCGATGTGAGTACATACAAACTCAGACTGCAAATAAATGTGTATATATTAATGTGAATAGAGGGCTTTTGAAGAGGGCCTTTCAACTTACCAAGTGGACTCTATTTGTGCAGTTGTTCATACATCTTTTTTTCCTCTGTGAAAGAAAATGTCAGCCAAACTTGCCATTTAAAAAGGTTACACTACACTTAAATGGGATTAGGTGTGGGAGTGATGTTTATTTATTTATTAACTTGTTATCCACTGAATGTAGTACAACAGCTTGGAGCAGCTCTGCATCAACTTCACCAATGAGAAACTGCAGCAGTTCTTCAACCACCACATGTTTGTGCTGGAGCAAGAGGAGTACAAGAAGGAGGGCATTGAATGGGAGTTCATTGACTTCGGTATGGACTTGGCTGCCTGCATTGAGCTTATTGAGAAGGTAAGCAAAAACTCTGTTTGGAGGAACTGATTGATGGGCTTCCACCTGTCTTTCACTATCACAAGGATCACCTATCCTACCTGTTTCTCTTTCTCAATCATCTGTCTTAACCTAAGATCACTCTCTGTGTTCAACAGCCCATGGGCATCTTCTCCATCCTTGAAGAGGAGTGCATGTTCCCTAAGGCCTCTGACACCTCTTTCAAGAACAAGCTGCATGACCAGCACCTTGGCAAGACCAAGGCCTTTGAGAAGCCCAAGCCAGCCAAGGGCAAGGCTGAGGCTCACTTCTCTCTGGTCCACTATGCCGGCACTGTGGACTACAACATCACAGGCTGGCTGGACAAGAACAAGGACCCACTGAACGACTCTGTTGTCCAGCTGTACCAGAAGTCTTCAGTGAAGCTGCTGTCCTACCTCTACGCATCCCATGCTTCAGCTGAAGGTAATGTCTCAGATCAGAAATATGTCAGTTCAGCCAGTCGCTGGACTCTGTTCTCATATTTTGCAAGTTGAAATGCAGATGGAGCCTAATTTACTCAAAACATAAAATCTGTTTGTAAAAACTGATACTTTCACAACTCAACATACTTATAGAATTCTTGTGGATGCTAATATATATTTATAAGACACAATGATAAATATGTATTCATGTGGTTATATGTGGTTTTGTGTATGTTTTTTTTAAACAGCTGCTTCTGGTGGCGGTGGCAAAGGTGGCAAGAAGGGTGGTGGCCACAAGAAGGGTGGTTCTTTCCAGACTGTGTCTGCTCTGTTCAGAGTATGTTGTATTTTCTTTTTTTTTTCCTTTTTTTTTTGTTTATATAACAATTTGATTGATTTCATTTGACGTCATCTTTCCCAATTAAAGTTTCGTATTGCTTGCGTTTCCAAAAAAGTTGATATATTTGTTTCAGTGTCTTCAGTGTTTCAGTCCAGTCATAGGATCATGCAGCGTTTTCAGTATGTGTGAGACAGTGTTAGCAATACGTTACATCAGTTCTGTTCCTGTTGGGTGATGATGCTCAATTTCATTTGAATGTTTTAATTCTTGGCGTCCCGTCCTGATTTTAGAAATAATTACAATTTACAGGAGAACTTGGGCAAACTGATGACCAACTTGAGGAGCACTCACCCTCACTTTGTGCGTTGCCTGATTCCCAATGAAACTAAGACCCCAGGTAAACAAACAAACAAACAAACACACAAATGTATAGTATATTTATTACAACTTACAGCAGCAATTATTTCCTCTCACATTCAGTACAGAAATACAACCCCTGCATACACAGTTTCTAGGTAAAAGATTCTGGCAGATGGTTGATCATGTTGAATTGTGTGCAGGTCTCATGGAGAACTTCCTGGTCATCCACCAGCTGAGGTGTAACGGTGTGCTGGAGGGTATCAGAATCTGCAGAAAGGGCTTCCCCAGCAGAATCCTCTATGGTGACTTCAAGCAGAGGTGGTTTGAGCACACATGAAAACTTGTTTTCACTTGCTTTTGGTCTTATTTCACTGTTGTTGAAAACTGGCTTGTGATAATATCAAAAGTGTTTCCTGTCAGACACTTTGAATATTTTCAAACTGACTTTAACATATCTGTTACATAAAGTGAAAACTCTTTGGAGATAACTACATTTGTCAGAGTTTCAAAAGAACCACCCAAAAAGCTGATTCAAAACTGATCTAATATGTATATTTCTTTCTTGTAGATACAAAGTACTGAATGCCAGTGTCATCCCCGAGGGACAGTTCATTGACAACAAGAAGGCAGCAGAGAAGCTCTTGGGCTCCATTGATGTGGACCACACTCAGTACAAGTTTGGTCATACAAAGGTTGGGATTTTTAGGGTGTTTTGAATTCAACTTTTATGGCATTTTTTTTTTTTTTTTTGTGTTTTTGTTTTCAAATTGTTGAGTTCTTTTAGTTTTAAGTGTTGTATGTCACAAATTACTTCCTAGAGATTTATTTTGCTGATTGAAATTGGGCAGTTTGTATATATCCCAAATAGTAGTTTAAATCACTGTAGACACTAACAGCATTGTCAACCAAATTAGGAACACTACCCTAGATCAGTGCAGATATAGTTTATTAGGTGACAGAGTAATTTCCTGTTTATTGACAGTACTGTATTTTTTTTTAATTTATTTTCTAAGTCAAACCAGACCATATTCATGAAACAAAAAGAAAACTGAGTCATTTTAGGAATAGTATGTCATACCCTTTTATACCTTAAAATCAGGACTGATTGCAAACGCCAGCATGGTACCAGTAGGAAAGGTTATAATCAGCAAGCCGTCATGCTGAATATGTAGATTCATTTTTGATCGTTGCTTTACTTAGTTTTGACACATTTTCACTTAAACCAGGTGTTCTTCAAAGCTGGTCTCCTGGGTACCCTGGAAGAGATGAGAGATGAGAAGCTGGCTGAGCTAGTTACCATGACTCAGGCTCTCTGCAGAGCATACCTCATGAGGAGGGAGTTTGTTAAGATGATGGAGAGGAGGTAAGCTTGAAATTAGATGAGAGAGCTGGATAAATGTCAGTCAGTCAAGTCAGTAATTAACCGGCTGAAGGATGGATGATGGATGGATGTGAATGGATGGATGTATTGATTGGCTTCCAGAAATGTAGCTGTATTATACAGTGATATCATGATGTCATGTTAATGGTGCATAATCAAACTTTCATTTCTCTCAATTATTTCAGAGATGCAATCTTCACCATCCAGTACAACATTCGCTCCTTCATGAATGTGAAGAACTGGCCATGGATGCACCTGTACTTCAAGATTAAGCCCCTCCTCAAGAGCGCTGAGACTGAGAAGGAGCTGGCCCAGATGAAGGAGAACTATGAAAAGATGACAAACGACCTGGCTACTGCTCTGGCTAAGAAGAAGGAGCTGGAGGAGAAGATGGTTTCCCTCCTGCAGGAGAAGAATGACCTGCAACTGCAAGTTGCAGCTGTAAGTGAATTATTAAACAAAAAAAGTTGTTTTGATTGTGGTCAGATGAGCTACATGGGCTGTAGCATCATGTACCCAAAGCACACTAACACAAAAACACAAATACTTAGAGTATGTGTCTGAACTTTTGATGTGTGATTGGTGTTGTGTGTTTGCATTTTGAATTCAGCTTTGATGCTAAATGCTTTACTCTACATACAGGAAAGCGAGAACCTCTCAGATGCTGAGGAAAGGTGCGAGGGGCTCATCAAGAGCAAGATCCAGCTTGAAGCTAAGCTCAAAGAGACAACCGAGAGGCTTGAAGATGAGGAGGAGATCAATGCTGAGCTGACTGCCAAGAAGAGGAAGCTGGAGGATGAGTGCTCTGAGCTGAAAAAGGACATCGATGATTTGGAGCTCACCCTGGCCAAAGTGGAGAAGGAGAAACATGCCACTGAAAACAAGGTTTCAAAAAAAAAAAGAATTCTAAAATTTTATATATAATACAAATTCATGTGTTGTGTTAAATTGCTATCAGACAAATGAAATTACTTATTACTGGAAACGAATTCCATGGACATGGATGTTTCAATGAAATACCCGACAGGATCATAGGTGAAATGATACCATGTAGGCCTGATGTGTGATTATAAAAATTAAGTTAATTATTCCCTGTCACCATTCTAGGTGAAAAACCTGACTGAGGAAATGGCCTCCCAAGATGAGTCTATTGCCAAGCTGACAAAGGAGAAGAAAGCTCTCCAGGAGGCTCACCAGCAGACACTGGATGACCTGCAGGCAGAGGAGGACAAAGTCAACACTCTGACTAAGGCCAAGACCAAGCTGGAGCAGCAAGTTGATGATGTGAGTCATATATTTATATGATTTAAAGCACAGCACCCTATGGGCTCTAGTTTCCCGGCGCAGCACAGGGGGCGCAGTGAGGCGCACCCCACGCAGAGCAAGTTTGGACCAGCGCAGCGCGCGGGGCGCACAGAGGTGCGCCAAGATGGTAGTGGCGGCGTAGCAGGGGGAGGTGTCGACAGATTCAGCTTGGCGCAGTGACAGTTTCGTGCCAAAAGGCTTCGCCGTTGCGCCCAAAGCTCGCCATCTGAAACCACGGGCTCTAGTTTCCCGGCGCAGCGCAGGGTGGTGCAGTGAGGCGCACCCCACGCAGAGCTAGTTTTGACCAGCACAACGCGAGAGGTGGACGGTTTGCAAGTTTCCCAGACCGAGGTGCGCCGAGATGGGAGTGGTGGCGCAGCGGGGGGAGGTGTCGACAGATTTAGCCTGGCGCAGTGACAGTTTTGTGCCAAAAGGCTTCGCCGAGGTGCGCCAAAAGCTCACCATCTGAAACCATGTCTACTTTCAGCGCAAGGCACAGCAGGGCTGGCGCAGTGGAAGTTTGGCTGGCGCACATCACCGAAACCTCACAATCAGCACAAGCAGTGCCAATCTCCTTTGATCTGACATCAGTTGTGACGGGACAGTTGATATGGAGATATATGGATGTGCTGATTGTGATCGTAGCATTGAATAGTGTTTTTTTGGCGGTATTTATTGCATTGTTCATGTGCCTGACATTCCGGAAGCCTGCCTGTGAGGTTTTGGTGACGTGTGCGCACTGCTCGCCGGTCTCCGCTCCGCGCCGGTCTCCTGGGCTCCGCTCCGCCTGCGGCAGCAGACCTCCATGTCAATTGTGTAAACTTTCATTACGCATTCGCGCAGCGCATTTTAAAGGCGAGGACAGGGACTCATTTGATTGGTTTAAAGTGAATCGGCTGTGTCAAACCCACTCCATGCCTTCTACTCCTCCCTTGTTCCGGTAGGAGGAACGGCGGATTACTTGCCCCACGCGCACGGCGTGCCAAACTTGCAAAATCCGCCTGGCCGCATCCGCACCGCATTTAAGGGCGGGAACATTGGCTCATTTGATTGATTTAAAGTGAATCAGCTGTGTCAAACCCACTCCACGCCTTCTCTCCACCCTTGTGCCGGTAGGAGGAACGGCGGATTACTTGCGCCATGCGCACGGCGTGCCAAACTTGCAAAATCCGCCTGGCCACACCCGCACCGCATTTAAGGGCGGGAACATT
>OMLB01006029.1:2915-27245 GCA_900302555.1 Myripristis jacobus
CCCTGCCAATATAAAGTATAAAGTCCATCCAAGTTTTTCCCACACGTTTGCCCCTCACTCTGTAAACCTGTCCTCACAGCCCTGATATTGCCTCGGACGCAGGGCGGCGCTGGAGCACAGCAAGCATCGACCCCGTGTCCCTGCGTTGACTTGTACAATGTGAAGGCGGACATGCTGCTCACTCAGACCCCCCCACCCCTCTGTGTGTATCTCTGCTCTGACTGCATCGCGGAGCTTTTAAAGCTGCATGTCGCTCAGCCAGCCAGTCAGTCAGTGAGTGGCCCCAGTCCGCTGCGCCTGCGTCCGTCACAGCTCTCCAAAGCCGAGACGCGCGCCACTGTTAATGCGGGCATGACATACTGGCAGCAGTAGTGGGCTTCTGTCAGCCTGCTTTTAAACTGATTACCAAGAGGAAAGGGAGGAGAAAGAAGAGGAGAAGAGAGGGAACTGACTCATTTCTGCCGCTGCCGTGCGTCGAGAAGAGTAGATGAGTCAATGGCAGGGGCACAGCCTGGAGTTCATGCGTTGAAGCTCAAGCCCGTGTCCGTGCCCGAGAGCCTGTGGAGGGGCAATAAATTCATGAAATGGGATGATGTAAGTAATTCATAGAAACACCGACAGTAAAGCCTTTTGTTTGAAACGAAGACCCTTACTGGGTTAGTGCACGTTTTCTTTGCATGCACGGTGTATTATACAACCTACTCTTGCAACAGTAGCCTATACATTTAATTGTTACTAGAGACCGCACTGACACCGACTGTCTGTGCCTTGGTGGCTAAAACAAATGAAGCAACCGGTTCCTGTTGTCATGCGTTTTGTTTACATTTACCCCTGTGTGTGGATATGAATTTATGTGTGTGCGCGCTTGTGTGTGAGAATGTGCGCGCGCGCCGCTCATTAAATCAAATTAAACATTTAAATTAAGGTCACCCGCCACCCAGCCCCCCTTTCCCCTGTAATCGTTTAGCCAATTACTTACAATTAATAAGTGTACCGGGGATCAACACTCGGATCGCACTGCAGCCACCAAGCAAGAGCTGAATAACGACTGTGATTTTATTGTTATCATTCGTTTGCACCCCTGGCTGGCAGTCTGGCCACAATGAAATGACCTTGATTAAAATTGATTGCACACTGCTATTTGGTACGCAGCCGGCAAAACATAGTAGCGCTTGACGGTGGCCCTCCAAGAGATGGCTATGGCCGCACTGCACCTTCCCCAAACGTGAAATCACTAAGATACTCCTGTAATATCACCATAGGGACGTATAGCGTGTCTGAGGCACTCAACGGTTTTATGGTGACCTTATTGCACTTACTGGCTGTTTTTAATCTCCTGTGGTATCACAAGTTCTGTAAGATCTCCACAGGGACTTGCAGTGATTTGTGTTGCATCCCTCCCCCTGCCCTGCCGGTTTTAACTAATTGAACCAATATTGTAACTGCATTCAGTCCCTCTAGTTCTTCCCAACCTTGATACAGGTGCGCTACTGTGCTTGGGCACTTCAATATGAGGTGGTCTTTCCCTTCAGTGAAAACAGGCCTGTGCCCACCTGTAACTGCTGCTCATGAGGACTGAATTATGCTGCGGCACTGTAGCTGAAATAAACAAGGACAGCAGAGATGACAAGAAGATCAGATGTTCCTCATCAGAGATTATGTCATATGTAAATCATCCTCTGTAGCGTCTGTGTAAACTATCACTGCATTCAAAGCAGGCTTTGATGATAAATTATGTTATTACAAGGCATGCTGGCTTTATGCAAACGAAGTGTTGAAACATAAATTAATGTGAACAAACAGGGCAATCGTGACATCCACCGAACTCAGGTGATTCAAGCGTAGCCCAGATGGCATCAAAACGACAAGTGCTGTACGAGTGTTATTTTGGTCAGTGCAGATGGCACGGCTGAAAGTGCCCACCCTCACACACGTAGCCCGTCACTCATCTATCTTTCATACTTGAGTGAGAGACCTTGAGTGCTTCTTAAATAGTAATTACTACTGAGGATGTCATGTGCCCCCGCCCCGCCTCCCAGAATCCCTGGTCGGTATGTTGTGAGAAGGGGTGTGAGGTGTGTGTGTTTCCCCTCGCAGGCGTGTTTGTGTAGCTTGTATGTGCGGGCCTATCTCCAGATCCAAATGCCTACCAGGCTTTTCCTCTGACCCACACCACACCACACACACACACACACACACACACACATGCAAACACAGTTACTTTAGCTATTTTATTTCCCATGCAGTCCTTCCTTCCTCTTTTCCCGTCAGTGTCCCTCCATGGAAAGAATTACAGAGGAATAGGAATAGGGAGGTGGACTGTGGGAGAAAGCTGATATAATAAAGAAGGATATTATTGATTTAAAAAAAAAAATCGTTCTCGCCATGGTTTTGGATGTCATTCTTTTCTCTAGTCCCACTCTGACCTGCAAACAAGCTCCACTAGTATTTGTTGCTTTATTCCAGAGGAGCTTTGAGGGGTAAAAAAAAATACAAATTATTTATAATTTGAAGACAAAGTCAGAATTAAAGTATTATGTCTTGTGTTGGGGTGCTCTCTGTGCTGCACAAACAGCCACGGTTTTTCAAAATGCACAGCCAAGGGTCTGACTTGGTGAGTAGGTGCACTGCAGACTTCAACACACACCAATTGGTTTGGTAGTTGTCTGACTGCTGAAACAGAGTAGAAATGTGATATGAATACCTCTAGCAGTGTCAGTGAAATGCTTTTTTCTGAAAGGCAGTTCCCTCCACTCTTCATCCCACACATCTTCCTTTTCCCCCTCACCTGTTTTGATATCCCTTCTATCATTATTTGCCAAAGCCATTTGAGTTCAAATGGGGCATCTGAGCACCGAAGGGTGTCATAACACTGCTTCTTGTTAAGAGAGAGTGGAGAAGAGGCAGACGTCCAAAGCCTTGAGGAGAAGGACAGGCTTGAGTAAATATCATCTTAAAGCTCACTGGCACAAGAAGCTGAAATATGTGGATGATAATGACGAAAGAAGACCATGGCGACTTGTAAACAGGCAGATTTTTTTGTATGCCTATGATGAGGGGCCCGTTGGTCTGGATTGTCTTGAATAAGATATTATCAGGATCAGTGGGTAAGCCTAAAATCCCTTACAAGTAGTAGAATGTATCATTACAATGCAGAGCAGAAATATGCTGAGCCCAAATCTCCTCTCGAACACACCCCTCAGGTAATGGCTAATGGTGCAAACTCTCCACTAAAAATAATTTCAGAAACGACTACTGCCAGGGATTGGTTCCCTAAGGGCGTTAGTACTTTTGCCGTTCAGTCTCTGGACTCCTCTTAATTTAACAAAAAGCAGACAGCTGCTGCCAAACATCTTGCTATTAAAGACAAATCCTCAACATTGTCAGAATACAATAAAAGGCATGACTACAACCACTCCAGAGGTAGAAATCTCAGTGAATCACATTCAAGTCTAATCCAAAAAGTGATTTGGCTCTCAAAAACATTCTGTTCTGTTTTTTTTTTTTCTCCCTGCAAAGGTGCAGACCCATGAGAAAATCTTTGCTAAAACTCTGTAATGACTTAATGTGTTTGTGGCAGCAGCCATGGGGAGTTAGGACATTAAGAAAGTAGCTGGTGAAAATGACTGCTCGCACATCATTAAGCAGATTCCCAGTGCTCTGAAGCCATCTCTCTCTCTCTTGCTCACTCTCTCTCTCTCTCTCACTCTCTCCCTCCCTCTCTACTTCTCAGACATCACAGACAATCCATCAATCTTTAAATCATGTCCACTGCAAGGACTCTTGACTTGGCTTTGGAGTTACAAAAGACTCATTATGGTGTGATCTGCTTCATCATGACTGTAGAAAGTTTTCTAGGAATAATTGAAGCCTTGACGGAGGATAGTGAAGACATTTTTATTCATGTGTAAAAACTATTAAGCCCTCAGTTTGACAGTGTATTGTAAGAACAGTGGAGATCAAATATGTGAAGCAGCAACTGGTATGTGAAGCTGAATGTAAGAACTGCGAACATGAAGCTTTTTCTCCCTGCCCTCAGGCTCTAGCTTCTGTTTGTTCGCCGCATTCATTCAGGGCTATGATCTGTGTCTTTTATTATTCGATCAAGCCTGTAAAGAGTGTGCGATCACACAAAAGTGACTCAAAATGATTCCTCTTGAGCCTGCGGTGTATTTCATGGGAATGGTGTGTTGCCATAGCACATGTCACTGTAGTGAATGCCTGTGATGCTCCAGTTTGCCATCGAGCAAGGTGCTTATTTTCCCTTGACTCTCTCTCCCGCTTTCTCTCTTGCTCCTTGGGTTCACAAAGGAATATAAACCAACACCAGTCTCTCATGGAGCAGGTGTGCCAGGTTCCGTAAACTGGCGATCATCTTATTTAGACTGTATGAGCTGACTGAAGAGCGCTAATTGTGCTCTACACCTCAGCACAGACACAGTCAACTCTGCTCTCTCCCGATTCCCAGCGCAAGCGTTTCATGTTCGTCATTACTGTGTGACGCACGGGGCAGCGCAAGGCTGAATAACTAATCGAAATGTTATCTAAATTGCACTATGCCTAAGTGCAATATCCCATTTTTTCCGGAGCTGCAGTTTTTTTTTGGATAAAGGTGAAATGTGTGTCAGTATTGTGGTGCTACAGAGATGCTCTGACCGACAGTCGAGCCAAATGTCAGAAAACATGTTGGTTGGGTACAGACGTCAGCAAAAATCACAGAATCGATTTAACTTTCCTCAGTGAAAATGAAAATTATGATGCAAAAATGATCGTTCCCGCTGAAATCATGAATCATTGCAACCATATCGGTCCTCAAAATGAAAGCAAAAGGATGTTTTTTAGCGTACCATTTGGCCCAAGGTAGAAGCCTCAATATGACAAGTGTCTCGAAATGTTGACGTCAATTTTCCCGTCCTCATGCTGTGATAGCGACGTCGTTAGAAGCCTCACCATGACACTTTGAAGGTTTTCTCACTCTGTCTAGCGAATGTGGTTTCCATCTCTCTGACCTAACAGCCGAGGCTGAGCGAGGAGGACAATACACCACTGTTCAGCTGAACCACATCCACTGTGGACACAGGGGAAAAAAAGGAAAAACTCTTTCTTTTTATAGAAGCATCCAATAATATCTGCCGTTGCCATGTATGCCTCAGGGTCAAATTGTGTGTGTGCGTGTGTATAAGGCCTTGGTGCTGCCTGTATTATGCGGGAACTGTGGCAAAGTGTTTGTGTGTCGGAAGACAGGAGAATGGAAACAGCAGCAGTGAAACAACCTACAGCCCATACATGCTGTCATCTCATATTCAAACTGGGTTATTTGTAGCTAAGGCAGGTTGTGTCACTAGGTTGTGACAGAGAGGATTGTGTGAGTACACCTGACATGAGCAGTGCTTTTAATGCTGCTGTATCAATGAAGGGAATCTGTTAATGGCACAATGTATGTACCACTGACATTATTATTAGTTGGACCAGCAGCAGATTTGCAGATTTACAAGTGTTTGTTGGTGTGTGAATGCTTTCATGTGTGGATGCATGCGCGTACCTGGCCGCAGCTATTGCAAATTTGCACTTGATAAATTAAAACAAGCTACACTTTGATGCAGAATGATATATTTATTCAGTGATTCAGGGAAGATTACACAAAAGCACATGTAAAAACACAGACTCAAACAAAGACGCATTGACACGCAGACATACACAGGCACACACACACACTGACTCCAGATGTCTTTTTCTTTTGTTTTCCTTCAGGATTCAACCACTGTGACCCCGGTGACTCTAACAGTCGACCCTAAAGGTTACTTCCTGTATTGGACTGACCAAAACAAGGTAAGACCGCGACTCCACACCCTCCCAGCCGCTACTGTCTGGCTGAGCTGCAGAAGCTTGAACTTGTGATGCTCATTTGAAACACTGGTTACAGTCCCAACCCTTAACTCTCTGAAGGTGTTGTTGGAACTCAGTGACGAGAGAACCTCACCATATCTGCTGTGACTCATAGTCCTATTTGACTACCAGCGGTAACCTGGAACGTTCCACAAGCTGGGATGTTTGGGAACTCTTGAAGGTCAGGGATTGGCTTTTGTTTCAGTTTCCACAGTATGAAGAACCAACCATATAGGGTGTAGAATGCATCATAAAAATGCCGTCGGTGGCGGTGGCCGTGTTTTACAGCTGCGACACATGTTTATGGATGAGTCATCAGTGCTGGACCAATCAAGACAGACAGCGCTGCTATCTCCTCCCAGAGGTACTCTGATTTTGGTATCACTTCCTGAGTAGGGCAGAAATTTGATTCCAGGAAGTTGATGTCCAAAAAATGGTGGAAAAGGGCCAGTGACCTCAATGCCTTAGTCATTTTACAAAACTCTTCCTGGAAAGGTTTACATGTATGCCAGAAAGTGATTTTTGATTATTCCACCAACCAGTCTAACGTGTGCAGCAGGTTAATTAGAGTGTGGTTTGTTGTGCCTGCTGTTAGCTGTCCCCATTTTACCTGGCAAAACAATGACAAAGAGGTTAGATACAGGTTAGAGCAAGAGGTGTCACTCCATAATTAATGAGCTGCTGTCCACAGTCGACCTCATGTATGAAGCTGCTGTTAGTTATTCATGTAGGCATTACGCTGTTACTTTATCGAAATTAAAGAAGCCAAAATACATGGCCTGCATTGTTAGTGTGACAAGTAAACACATCTCTTTCACAACATGACACAGACAACAGTTTTGCACCGAAATGTTTACTTGACCTTTTAAACACCATAGGCCTACATCATCACATCGCACCATCAGAAGACGTCAGATTTTTTAAATATGATATGACAGCATTAGTTAAAATATTTGAAACGTTGCTGAGTAATTTCAAACTGGAAAGGCATGTACACAACTGAGGCATCCTTAGTTGTTCCAGAAACGAAAATTGAAAAGGCCTGTTGGAAATCACCTGTTGCACACACCTGTTGAGACTCATTTTGACTTAGTTTGTCATTGTTGAAGATAATCATTCATCACTGAGCTGTTAGGGAGGGCTTTAAAACTGACCCTAAAACCGTAAAGAGAGACAAAGCCCAGCTGTTTTTCAGTGTGAAAGTTAACTGCAGGGAAAGTGTCTTTCTGTTCAGTATGAAAGGGAGGAATTGTCTGGAGAGGATGCAGATTCATTGAGTGTGAGTCTGCCGGCATCGCATTGTAAAGCCAGAATGGATCAGATCTATACTCTTGCCTCATCGTTTGGGTGAGTACATGTAAAGTGCCTGCAGGGGATCTGATTTTTATAGTATTTTAATAGTGTTGTCATGGAAGCGCAGCGCTTCAGGCTCAGAAAACCATGGTGTGTTACCATGGCAAAGGCATCATTTGGCCACACATTTCACAGAGAGTTGCTGTGAACTATCCAACTTTCTCGTGTACCGTCAACACATGATCCGATGCACATTACCATGGCAACACTATTAAAAGTCTGTGGCAGTCATGGCAGCTGTCCCAATTGAAATTATCAAGGGACACCAGGAAGGAACGTTCTCTCTACCAATTTTAACATCAGCCAATGAATGAGTGGTGCAGGAAGAAAGGAAGAAATCTGAACTCATTCACCTGCAGTCCTAAATCTGACACCTGTGAGAATATCCCATAGTGTATTGTATTTTTTTTTGTCTCCAATTATAGCACAGACTTTACTGAGAACCAGAAACTCAGCTGTGAAATACAAGTTTATAGATGTTATCGGACTCGGTGATCTAGCCATGTTTATGACTCGCTCATTGTTAACCTCGAGAGTTTGTGGAAAATTGAAGCGACACAGCAAGGCTCATCCCAATTTGTTTGGGCTGGGATTTGTTGTGTTGTTATGTTGCTTATGTACACCTTTGCTCTCCGGTGTCTCTGTTCATTAAAATCCAATCCAGGAATTCTGTGTAGAGGCTTCCCTGCTCTTCCTTCAAAATAAACACACACACACATACACACACAAACAGTCCAACAGGGAAAGGTGAGTGTGTGTGAGTGTGTATGTGCATGTGTGTGTATGTTGTGTGTCTATTTGGGTTCCTATGTGTGTATAACTGCATCAGCAGAGGCAGTCAGAGTTAGACTAATTAATAGCTGGCGTGGCGGTGCCATTGATTTTATGTTCGGCCAGATGGAGGTATTTCACTGCGCCCAGACCAGAGAAGAGACAGGAGTGCTGACTGAGACTTTACCTCTACACACACGCACACACACACACACACGCACAAGTGTAGTGCTGCCCCTGTTAGGTAACAGAGACAGGATCCTATCAAGTCGGGCTTCCAGCGTGCAGGAAATGACTACAGTATCGGTAGAAAGAGTGATGTCTTATGGGCATGCAGTATATACTGTTGTCCAATCAATATGGATAGACAGGAAAGAGAGAGAGGGAGAGAGAGAGCGTCAGGAGCACTTGATGTTGGGTTTACTTGTGTATGAAGGTGTGTGCGTGTGTGTGTGTGTGTGTGTGTGTGTGTGTGTGTGTGAGATCTGTGGTTTGAGATAATCAGCACTGAGTGTGAGTCTCCACTAAGAGAATTGAGAGTGGCTCTCTGGCATCACTTCATCATTATTTCCTGTGCCTCTGTCATAAGGTGATGATTTTGAATGATGAGACTTCTGTTTGTGTGTGCGTATGTGTGTGTTTATGTGCATGCACGCGTGTGTGTGTGTGTCTCCTCTGTCTCTCAGCACTGAGAGCAGTCTTGCCGCACACCTAATAACTCAAATTGATACCAAGCATAGCCAGCGCAAAACTCTATTAGGGCATAAATAAAGGGTTCCAGTTTATTCCTCTGTGCCTCAGAACACAGAAGAGTGTGTGTGTGGGTGTGTGGGTGTGTGGGTGTGTGGGTGTTTGTTAGTATACTTGTCATGTCTCATGTTTTTGCCCATCTTTATTCATGATGGTTGCACACATCTGTTCAGCAGACCACTTTAAATAAGCAGTGATGCTCTGTCCAGTTTGAGTGTGTGTGAGGGAGCCTGAGCCCGATGGCCCGCAGAGTAAAAGCATTCCTCGGATTCTTCAGAGGCACAGCAGAACTGTAGCGACCGTGCCCACTGCAGTACAGCCTTCAGTCCCACATACTGTCATCGCTGGATCAGAGTTCATCTACAGACCTGCAAGGACCATGTGAATCTAACTTTCCACACACTGCAAACAAGTCTACATCTCTACATGTCATTCAGTCTCATATTCAGTCGTTAAAATTGTGTGTATCTTAAAAGTGAGGATGAGGCGGAATGACTTTCCAACATGATTTCTTGGCATTGCAGACTTCATGTCAATAATTTATGAAAAAAAAAAAAAGCCAACAGTGTATCATTTCTACGCATTGTGTGTGCATGTGGGTGTGTGTTTGTGTGTCTAACAGAAAGGAGGTGGGGTAAAAAGACTGCTCATCCCAAGATTTGTCTTCCCTGTCCAGTCATGAGCACTTCTCTCAGTCTCTGATCCACAAGTGGATTTGGTCTTGCTTTAGTGTCAGGAAAGCAAAGCCAAGTTGAGTTTCGAGGGCAAACGCTGGTGCTTTTCAGCCCCGATGTTCTTTTCTTCCTCCTCCCTGTCTAGTCTTTTAGCTGATGACCCAGGGCTCCAGGCTTTTTTTTTTTTTTTTAAGTTTAATCTCGGCTCCTTTGTTGTATTTAAGTCCTGCTGACAGCGGAGACGATGTAGCACCACCTCACCTTCAAAAGGTTAGCGTTTGTGTCAAAGAGATGTCAGTATTGTAATGAGATACTTTCTTGATCTTTGTAGGGAAATCTTGTGGTTTTTTTTCTGCCAGATGAAGGAGGCGATATACGAATACATTTCTTCTTATTTTTGAAATGGTCGAGAGCCCTCTTACCATGATAGCAAAAAGCTTTCTCATTGTCACAGTCCACAAATCGGTCGTCCAACACATGAAAACTAACATTTTAAAATTGAATAAAATGAAAAATGCATTCAATGAAATCACTGCATAATCACATTTAGATTATTTGATCTTTTAGGGTAATCATAAGGATTACATTATTAAAATAAGAATATTTCAATGCAGACATTTGACAGTTGTGAAATGAATTAACAGTTATGAAATGAAATAACAGAAAATAAGCCTGTGGGCTATGACAGCTATTAAGAATTGTTACATCCATAAATGAATTTTAGAGCTCTGACACAGAAGAACTGCATCTCTGTCGGTGTCGGGTCTTATAGAAAAACATTTCTGTCCTGCAGTCATCACCATGGAGCACTACATTTGGGAGGTACGTTTCTTGGCCTGCATTTGAATACTGAACCTTTTTCACATTTCAGCAACTGTACATCCCTCTGCCCAGACCACATTTACAGCATCGCAGACCTTTTTGTCATCGTTGGCTTTTTGACACTCTGGAAAATCACATTTGCTCCCCCCCACCTCCCCTTTCTTTCGTTCAGTTCATTTCAGACCTTCATTGTCCCAAGAAGGGAAACTTGACATGGCTCGGCACAAACCATACAATCACAAACAACTCTGATTTCAGCTGCTGAAGATCTTTTTTCCTCCCTACAGCTTTGTTTAGTGGCATCTCCACGTCATGAGTATTTTGCACACGGCACAACAGCTGGCCACATATTGTGTTTATAGGGCGTTACCTTATACTAGTAACAAAGGCTCAGACACACCTCCCCTGGATGGTTAACACTATTTGGGGCATCTAGAGTTAACTTTTTTTTTTTTCTCTTAACAGAAAAATAAAAGATAATAGAGAAATTTAAGAGCATGTTGCTGCATCTGGTCTGTTGTCTAATATAGCTGAAGTGCAGGCTGCTTGCTCTGGCTCCCTGCTCTCTTTATCTGTTTTCAGTCATTGGATCAGTTCCTTTTGTTTTATTATTATTATTATTATTTTTAATTAAGAAACAGAGATGGGAACCAGAGCATGACAGAGTGTAATGGTATCTGTACAAACGCGGATTGGAGCCGATGCCGTTGCACTACC
Organism: Myripristis jacobus; assembly: GCA_900302555.1. NCBI lineage: Eukaryota > Metazoa > Chordata > Actinopteri > Holocentriformes > Holocentridae > Myripristis > Myripristis jacobus. Next base: position 13,889 of record OMLB01006029.1, read on the forward strand.
TGGCATTTCCCAGGCAAGAGCACTCCACCGTGCCACAAGTGCTTTGTCATATGTTGTCCCCCGTTCTGCTGTGGACAAAAACAGGTGTTCGCTATGTGGCTTCTAATGCGAGTCGTGTCTCCACTTCTGCGCAGTGATGTATTTTTAAACAGGGCGCTGGTATGTAAACTCGTGCGGTCATAATTCTCCCATATTTGTATGTGTTTGTCTCAGAGTCCATTTGGCCAGCTTTATATGTTTCTGAACGCTCTCTCCCTCACACTGAAAGCCCACTGTTTTGAATTCACATGCAGCTGTGAGCGAGCACACACACACACACACACACACACACACACACACACGCACACGCTTGCACAAACACATACAGTCACTTTCACAGATGGAGTGAGAGAGGTTTGACAATGATGATTATAACTACGGGACCATCAAGAACAATGATATCAGTGTGTCTCGACTCCTAAGCGAAAAGATGAGCAGCGAGCAGCAGGTTCTTATGTCAACAGATCCTCGCCCCGCATTACAAATTCAATAACAGTCTTATAAAAGAAGGCTAAAAATCAATACGCCCGCATGTGATTGTGAATCAGCAAAAGTTATCAGTGTTTGATTAAGTTCTAGCTATATAACATCTGACACTCCCTTGGCTTCCCTCTCCGCTTTGTGTTGATATACTGTAGGTTCTGGCAACAGTCAAAGGAACAGTTCACCCAAAAATACAAAAGAAAGGTATTTTCCCACTCAACCCTAGTGCCTGATCAGCCTGATTCAGCACCATTGTACTGGGTGCTGGGAGACAGGGAAGACCCCATTTGACTGAAACCTTCACCAAATCATACAGAAACCATCTTAATGGACAGATTACACTAGACATGGGATGATAGGAAAATTTCATGCCACGATTATCCAGGCCAAAATAATTGCGATTCTCAGTATTGCCTCCCGAAATGTCAGAAATGACACTTTTTTTTGTATTTTAGGTTAACTGTTCCTTTGACATGTTTTCTATAACCTATAACCTTAACCTGCCTTATTTCAACAATACAAGTAGGCAGGTATGCTAAACCTACCAAAAAAACCCCCCCCAAAAAACACAGTCTTGTTACTGAAAATAGTGCAGGTGCTTTTCTCTTCCTCCTGATGAGCAGAACATGTTTATCAGCTCACTTAAGTTTGCATATCTCCATAGGTGCCTAGCTTTTTGCATTTTGCAGATTATCATTTGCTTTAAAATAGGCTCACATCATACCGCAGTTGTCGAGTTTCGATATGAATTTGTTAAATTCCTCCCAATCGTGTTCGAGTGTCGCAGCAACTTGTGAGCAACGTTTGAGCGCCTGTCAGCTTAGAAACACAGAGAGAAATGACTTTGAACATTCACCAGCGTGCCTTCCATTAACCTGGTGTTATCCACTGTTGTGATGACATACAGCAAGTCACCGGCTCCACCCTCCACTTTGGTTGACATATCACAGCTAACAGCGCCATGGTAACCAGAGAAGTCCCTGAGGTGTCACCAGCTCATTTGACCGTAATATTTACACGACCGTATTATGTTAAGCTTAGACTAACTTCCTAGAGTGAAGCAAACACACACACACACAAACACACACACACACACGCGCATAAATGTGCATATGCATATACCGGCAGACACCCACTCTTGAATCCACCCACACATGTGCACACACATAAAAACATTCCTGTACTGTCCAAACAGCAACAGGTGCTTCTTTATGGGGTTAAAAATAATGTTTCGCCCTGTTGGTTGAGCCTGGCTCCAGGGGGCGGAGCTATGAGGAGCTGAGAGGTGGACTGACTCAGATAAATTAGCGGCCTTTTGGTTTAGTTGCTGCGGTTGCCATGCGACAGCACACACCTTGGAAATGTCACATTCTCTCTCTGTCCCCTGCTCATGTTCTGGAGAATATAGCCTGCTTTGAAACTGATATCATTATGTCTGCGGGCGCGCGCATGTGCGAGTGTGTGAGTGTGTGTGTGCGTGTGAACGTGCGCATATGAGTGTGCATTTCTGAAGCAGGCTGCGCTCATAATGAGAGGGCAAATGCTCTCTCTCGGGAGACTTATGTTTCAGCAATGTGCCATTTTCAGAGCATTTATTTGGAGCACTCCGGTGCGCCATACGCCATTGAGCGATGTTACAGAGTTGAAAGACAGTTCATTCCGGGCCAAAACCAAACTCAGGTAAGCTGGCAACCGGTGGATAAGGGGTGTTTGTGAATGAGCTTGGATCGACCGAATCTTCAGGAGGAGTAAAAGTGTTTTCTGTTCCCACTCTAGCCAGCACACACACAGATACACCGGCGCGCACCTTCGTCTCCTCCCCTGTCACAGCAGAGTTCACGCGTCTGTTTCCCCCAACACAGCAGTTTTCTGTGATTACCGCGACTGCTGCTGCTGCTCTGCCTCAGTCAGCACTATGGGAGCGAGACACAGGGCATAAATCTTAAGCCAATCTAGCGAAAGTGAAATGTGACCTGTGCCAAGTTATAGCCTGGCACACCCTGGGTCCTATTTCATCTGTGCCGATACAGAGAACAAGAATTAGAGAGAGGGGGAGAGAGGGAGAGAGAGAGCGTAGGAGGAGTTCAAGAAAAAGACGAGGAAAAGAGACTTTACGTGCCTGTTCTGTGGTCAGCTGTGGTGTGGTATCAGTTCATTTGCTTAATGAGACTATTTCATGGCACATTAGTATTTTGGTGACATCATTTCGAATGACATTTCATTTTGATTGGCTTTTTGAGGATTGGACCTTTGCTGCTGTGTAATTGCCATGATTATTTGTCATTGTTACCAGCGTGATGGCCGGTTCTATGCCCAACCAGTAGGACCTAACATGCATGACTGAGAAATAATGAAGGGGCTGGAAACTTTGACAGTCATACACCTCACAAATGTAGCTGGAAAATCCACAGCGTTATATGGCAGTGACTTTCCCCTTGTTACAGTAGAATAATGTTACTCCATTCTCAGGCACGTATTTTTCTTTCAGCTTTTTCCCTATACATAGTTTTACACATACCCCAGCGTTTGATTAATCAATTGCTTTTATATCTTTCTATTGCTGAGTATCAGTTATGCATCACCATTGCCTGTGATTTAGCTGCTGCCTGGTGAGAGCTCCCCTTTGTCGGCTACGTGAGCCAGTTAGCAGCCGCCACATAAAACTGAAAAGTGCCCGTTAAATATTGAATCCAGAAAGTATTGCAGACGTAATCCCTCTCATATGGTTTGACCTTGGTTCATCAGAAAAAAAATGATAAACTGCAGTTATACCTGTCATTTCAGTTGGAGTTTCAGAATCCATTTATATAAATTTGATGCCTTAAAAAAAATATTTTGCTCAAAATTTAAATGATGCGCATCCTCTGTGCCTGTAATTCAAGTTCAAGTTTATTTAGAGCTCTCAATCACAGCCTCAAAAGACATTTCAGGCCCCAGTGTTTTATCAAATCTAATCTAGTCTGGGCCTGATTTATGTTTTCCCCTGTTGCTTTTCCAGCTCTTTGCATTATTTAAAATCTGCATCACAACTGTGTTGCGTCCAGAAAATGTGTAAAATTCAGATCACAGTGCAGGTGTGACGACGTCTGGTGCGATCTGGCTCACTGGATGACAGTGTGCACAAAATCTGACAGGACATGTTACCCAGAATTCCCGGTTAATGTTCCCTGGCAAGAATGAATGATAAAAATTTATTGAAATGGCGTGTGTAAAGGTAGCCATAGTAACAGGATCAGCGGTTGTAGAGGTCACTTTAACATTTCTGGTGTCGCTGAGAGATTGAACCTGATATGTGAGTGACATACACATAGCTACTCATTGTGATTTTTGATTAATTTGATTAAGTTGATCAGTTATCTACGCTTAAATTAAACTGTCACGCTGCTAGCTGAGTGGCCCAAGATTGGATTGATCAGTGCCGCATGTCCTCAAAATAGATTTGAACAGTCAAAAACATAAATGATAAACTGCCAGCATTCACCATGTCGTTGCTCAAAATGCTGAAATGCCAGATTCTCTGTGACTTTGCCACATTTAATGAAACATTACTACTTTTGGCTGGAATATTAACAAGACAAATTTAGCCTGAAGTCATAATTTCAGGCTAAATTTGCTCAATAATATTCCCTTATAAAAATTACTCATTACTTAGATGTCACTATAATGGCCACATAGGTAGCGTAATGGCCACTGTGTGACAATAAAGCTGGAGAGGAAAAGGTCAGGGTTATTGATATCAGTCTTAGATGTGTCTGTATCTTTGTCGGTTTTATTTATTGGTGTTCGGGAGCTGGACAAAAATGTCACCTTCTTCACTCCAGCACTTGAACAATATGACAGCTCAATCAATCACAGTCACTCAATGCAATGTTATTTTCAAACAACAAAGGTTTCCACAGTGCAGTGCAGCAGCCTCTCTGTGAAGCTATTTCTCCAGTCGTACTTCATGGCTGCCGTTTGGCAGCTGATGCCGGCAGAAGTCAGGATTTGGTTTGAAAATTTGAGACAACATTTGCTTGTTTGCCAGGGCTGTGACGATTCATTCAACTCATGATTTGATTCATGATGCAGAGTTCATGATTAGATGTTCTCACAATATGTTGAACAAAATTTGAATCAAGAAAAAATATGAATGAAAAAGATTTTTTTTTAAATTGTGAGGCATAATCAATGCAAAATAGTGTGTTTTCCTCTTGTCCTCATAATTTTTTAACAGAGTTGGAAGGTAACAAAGTAAAAACAGCCGTGGCGCTCCTTCTTAGTTACCACTACATTATTTGTTCAACTGTGTACAGGAGGCACTCAGCTTGCCGTCTGCATTGTTTTGCCATTTGTCAGTTTTATTAGATGGTTTAATAAACAGCGGCTCTCCACAACGTGCATTGTGACATCTGACGATGCACATCTCCATGTTTTTGCACTGCAGTTCATCGCGACACAATATATTGTTACATTCCTATTTTTTCCATTACATTTATCCCTTTTCCAAGCTAACAAGTAAATCTAAAGGGGAAAGGAGATTGACCTACAAATAGAAACTTACTTTTTTATTATTTGGTTCCATTTTTAATTTTTATAAACTTAAACAGCTTACATCATTGGAATTTACACCACCAATCTGTTGGTTTTGTTGGCCAGAACTGTACGGAGTGAAGAGACAGTCTTCCTGTGTCTGCACACACAATGTCACACTGTATCGAAACTGAGAGTCAAAAGAGGAAAAAGAAAAGCGTTTCCAAACTTTTAGATTAACAGTTCCTGGGTGACTTCAGAGGGCTTTGTTTGCGCTTGAGTTAGCCCTGTGAAGTCCCTGTGAATTCTGATTAGCGCTTGTTTTCCACTGCACCGTGCTGGACTACGTTTGAAAACACACACGGCCATGAAAGCACACACACACACACACACACTCACATGTGCATGCACCCCCACTAGCTATGAGGAGGAGGGACACAGTTCTGTTCATTTCCTCTCCAAAACAACAACCAAAGCCCATTGACAAAACCCAGGACCACAGATCCGGAAAGAGGCCTCGTTGTCCGTCCAGAGCCAATGTGACTCAGGCTGATTAAAAGCCTCTAGCAGAGGTGCCAACCTAATGCACTGTGAACCTCAGCCGCTCAGTGCAGCCTAGCAGGGTAAACAAGGTGACTTAACGATGGCAACCAGTTCAGACTGGGCGGCTCAGAAGAGGAACTAAGACACCCTGGGCTGAGTGATAAGCTGAACCATTAACACGACTTGTAAAAGGTGCCGATGATGTTGCAGCAGCAGAGGGATAATAGTAGTGGCTTGTCCAGAATCAGTAATGAGATGTCGGGATACACTTCCTCTTTCGGTGCAGAGGCCGACTCCTCTGGACAAAGAGGTGTCTGACAGCTCATATGCATATTTAAAAGGGAACAGGGTATTTTGCATTTTCAAACAGTAGACACAAACATTTTACGTAGCTTAAAATAATGGTTAAGTTGTGGGTGACACCAGTAATAACACTACTAGGTTATGTTGTGAAATGAAATGCATGTTCAAAACAGTATAGTACAGGCCGATAACAGATGCAATCAGTCATCTGTAAAAGGCACGTCAGAAACTAACCCTCCAAACTGTCTTCATGAATGAGCAGAGCTGGCTCAGTGAGGAGAGTCTCCAGGTACTATCAGCTGATTGGTTCCTGACTGCCGTGCTTTTCATAGTTACCCAATCGTCAGCTCACTCCCTGAATTCAAAGCCCTGTACGTATCATGTCAGCTTACCTTGACATGTTGCTTGTCAAGCTGCCCTGCCAGTGTTTCTCATGTGTTACAGCATCACTTTTAACCCTTCTCCTCCCCAACTCCACCTGCTTAGATCTGTTTTCATATTCTAGGGGAGTTTGCTTTTGGCCCTGCAAAATATGTATAGGCTTTAGCGTAACCTTATCAAAGAAGTCCATGGAATTGGCAGGCTGGGAAATTAAAAGTGGTAAAGCCTTTTTGAAACCAGGTGTCGTGAGCCACTTATTGACCAGATCTTCTTCTGTATATGCAGCTTGCAAACATTAGCTGCCGGCTTCATGATGTGTACTTTGATTGAGCGGGTAGGGTGATGAGGCCTCAGCTTTACAACGGTCTTCTATTCCGAGATAACCGACCCCAGAGTGCTTTAACTGACCAATCAGAGTTGAGTTTTCAACATCGCCGTGCAACAAAGGGTTTCAGTGTATGACCCTAGAGGCCTCTGTGAAGTGCATTACAAAGCATCAAGTGCATTAAAAACCCTTGATTGCACACCTTGTCGTGGATTTTATTTTAAATATCGAATAGTACAATGAACTTTTAAATGTAGTGTCGATGTATAACTGCACGACTATTGCCAATAGCTTGTGTTGGCCTTATCAAAAGGTGCTCTGTCTGACTGCCTAGTTAAAGTATGACAGTAGAGTGAAGAGGATGATTAAGCTTATCATTGTCTCATGGGTCCAGGTATTTATAACATTTATGCTGGCCTATTTCTGGGCTCATTATTCAAAAATGATCTCTATTATGTTGATTCCTCTCATCTGACACAATTCACGCAGAATGCAGTGTGACTCCGAGCGCTCGGTATTTGAATGACGGAGGTGTTGCACGCAGTCACTGGAGCAAGGAATGAGACGCAGGCAGAGGGGGGTGAAGAAAGGGAGACTTAGCTTGGATGAGGACTTCTCTAATAATTACACTGCCTTTCTGTTTAGCTGTCTTGTTCCACTCACTTGAACATTGTCAAAAAACCTTCCCATTTTTAGTGTGAAATATTTATGGATGCTTTTCCTGTGCCAAAGAAGGGGCTCAATGAAATTTTGATGTGGAGCATTGAGATGTATGGTTGGTGGTGGAGTAGGCAAATTGGCTTTATCTCTGCTCAATAGACTGCAGTTGGCTAAAACGTCTGCCCCTCGATCCCTTCTTTTCTCAATTTTTGTCTCCATCTCTCTTTCGGGCTTTTTCTCTCCTCAAAGTCTCTCATTACTGTCTTTGATATGCCTCTTTCCCCTTCATTATTATCTCCCTAGTTAACGTGTATTGGTTTTTCTGCAATAATGAGATACACTGCTCTGATAAGAGTGGCCACCCTTAATTCCCACCAGTGATTTTTTTTTGTTTGCTCGAAATGACATTTGCTGCACTTCCATTTTAACAACTGTTGGTGAAATGGATAATCTCTGCCAATGCACAAGGAGATTGCTTTTTCTGATACCTTGCTGTGTGCAAGGAATACAGATGAACTTGCAAATATTCATATATGCTATCTACCTTACAGTATCGTCCTGGGCAATTGGGAGTAATTTTATCACAGGCAGTGAAGGAGCTGAGTCAAATGTGAACCTGGAACATAACCTCTAATTGAGACTCTACGGTGAAATGTCAACAGCTTTCACCTAGCTTGCCCCTAGACAGCACCACTGCTGTCTGCTGTTTTGACTTTGTTGTCCCAACATGCAAGCCATGGTTTGAATAGATTTAAATATGCAGAGGAAGGCAGCCAACTGTTGTAGCTGTCAGTTAGATGTTTGCATGGCTGAGACAAAACAGATCTCGACATGCCGCTGGTCGAGCTCCGCACTTCAGCTCATGCTGAATTGGTCACTTTCAACCTCTTTGCTACATTGTGTTTTTGGGCTGATCATGCCACCAAGCTGGCCTGATGAAGGCTGCATGCATGCTGTGCATAAGCAGCAGCATAAAGTGCACAGTGTCGAACCGAGACTATCCACTGTGACTCAATTGATCCCTGAATGAATTTTCTGGTGCAATTGCGGCGATTGTGCTCTCTGTAACATGCTGGTAAGTGATTTCACTTGGTTTCGACATAGTATTTCACAAGAAAATGGATGACTGACACAGAAGTTTCAGATCTCTGATAGCTATTTCTGGGCTCTGATCAAGAGGGGTCATGCATTAAACCTCTTTCAGACATTGATTCGCTGGATTGGTCTTAGCTATACTCAATTACCACAGAAAAAAAATATAGGCTTAGACATTTACACACTAATGCCACTAACTGACATTTAGAACTGGTGTTATGAGTCAACAGGTACATACAGAGTCTCTCTCGCTCTCTCTCTGCCTTTCCTTCTCCCTCCACTTCAAATGCTAACCCAGCCCGGTTGCCATGACAATCCATTCCATGCAGCTTGTTTTTTGATGCTGCTAAGTATTAAAAAAAAAATGCCGTGATATGACTGCCATCACTGTACCAAGCCAGGTGGCTGCTTTCCTCAGGGAGTCCTTTTCAAATAAAGGCATTCAGCCAAAAGACTTTGAAGTCCCACTGCAGACAAGCTCTCAATAAGAGAGCACAGTTCCTTCCTTCTTCATCCCAGGCTTTGACGGAGAGGCTCTGGCGGAGCATAACCTCATGTAGTGCATCAGTTTGTTGCAGGGTGAATGCAGCAGGATAATAGCCAGTAAGTTATGTTTCCTAATCCAGCTCAATTCCCCTCCAAACAAAGGATTGCTTTAGTGCTGTTATGGGGTGAGTGCTTCGTTGTCAACTTGAGGAGTCAATGCAGGCACTAGTATATCTGAAATAAGTAACCAAACAGTATGATCATAGCTCAAAATGCCATTCCTTGATTTATTAATTCATAATTGACAACACATTCTGTATTGACATAGAATTGACCTCTATTACACCTCTGGTATGTCCTCTATTATAATTATGAGACATTCTCTGTTATGGCCTGTATATGTTTAGTTCACTTGCTACACAGATGCTACACCATACTTGTTTTTATCTTTAATTATTTATTCAGTTTACATTTCAAAGTTCAAAAGTTTAGTTGAAAAATCTGCCTTAAAATTCTCTGCAGTTTCTTTTTATATTTGTGCCCAGGTTTCGAAGTCATGGGCATTTTTTTTTTTTTTTAAACAAGAACAAGCCAAATCCACATGATCCTTTTCATGATGTTCATGTTTGCTTATTGCTTGTCTTCCGGGTTTGATTTTCCAGCCAAACTGTGTGTGAATACAGTGCTGTTTGGCAGCCAGATTTGAAGTCAGTTTCTAACCAGCATCTGAACGCACCAGAAGGTGTAAGGCCTATAGTCTTTTCAAATCAATGTAAGAATTAAACTAAATTACCACAAACCCATAGAGTAACTTTATTGTGACTATGATGAATTGCCTAGCCCAAATCAAGGATGGTTGATTTTTGTATCATACTGAAATGAATGGAAAGGAATGACTCCCTGGAAGATAGGAAAAATACATTCAAACATATATAAAACACAGTAGTATGCTTTGGAAAAGGGTAGGCATTAATGTAAAATGTATGTGTTTCCATCCCTCTACTCTCACTTTTATTCCGTTTTTCATCTTTTTTTAATTTTCTCATTCATTCAAATACTAGAGCCACTGCATCAATTCCCATGACGCTCACTACTGAGCTAATTATACAGAGAGCTTGAGATCTCTTTGCTTTCATTTTTCTTTTTGTTCATTTTCCTTCTGCGTCGCTTGTCCTCTTTTTCAGTCTTAACTAAACTTTCAAACTGGAGTTTCCATTTTCATTCAAGACCTCAATAATTTTTATTTAATTCATATTGCTGGAGGAATGGGGACATTTGGATGGATTACACCCAGGCCCATTTGCTAATAAGCAATTAGGCTTTTTTGCTTTCTAACAATCTACAAAGCTTCCTGTATGTAAACAAATGACCAGTTGCTCAAGTGGGTGACTGGAAGGGAGAGGCTTTAACTTCATTTCAGAGAGACAGATGTAACATTGTTAATGGGATGGTAAGTATAGATAATCACAGTGAGTAGAGCAAGTTCTTTCTCCCTTGACTGCTCTTTCTTCTTAGTTAATCGTTTACAAGCATGTGAGAAGGGGCTGCATATCTTGTGTTCACTCTCAGAAACCCTGAATTCGACTTGTCTTATATTTAGCCCCCTTATACAGAGTGCACTTTGTATTATGATTTCTTTGATACATAGTAATCGTTAAAGTTAGCTTAGATGAGCTTCTGATGCTTAAGGCCTTAATTCATTTAGTGGTTTCAGGGTTTTCATGCAGCCCTGCTGCTTTTCACTTTAATTCTTCTGTGCTGGTGCAATTATCTGGCTGCCGTCTCTCCCATCTCTGAGTGCTTATGTAAGAAATCTTATTAAGAACACACTGAGTTACTCATCTAGCTTTATGTTATAGATTATTAACATCTACACTCACATACACTTGTACACAACACACACATAAAAAAAGTTAGAGTAAGCTTAGAGAAAATGATAAAAAAAAAAATGCCACAAGATTTGGCAGATGTTCTCACATTTTGAACCATGACCTCCCATCATCCAGGCGTTCACACTCTGTAAATGCTTTACCATCTACACAGTTGCATTTTATCCACACTGCACACTGTCATCATATTGCTGTGTGCAATTCCCATTGCTCACATGACCCACTGTATCTCCTCAGTTGACTCCTCAGTGGCCTTTTGACTGCTGTAAGTCGAGCGCTCGATTGAATTTGAAGGTTTTCAGACGCAATCTCTGTTGTCCAGCGCCAAATTTCCTTTGGAGTTCCCTCTCCTTCTTTTCTCTGTTCTCTGTGTTTCTGCTGCTGCAACTAAGTGTGTCACAAATGTGGGTCATTCGCGTTTCTTCCCCCACTCAAGTCAATTCAATTTGGCGAAATGATAAGAAGGTATCAAATTTAAACAGCTTGGAGGTGCTCTGGGGCAAGACAAGAAGCGTGGCAGTCTTACCATACTTAAAATACCAACTCCACTCCGAGAGCCTTCCTCAGGAGAGTGACGTGACAGGAGAAAGGAACAACACCTGGCCCATTAGAGAGGCACAGTGAGGAAAAGAGGGACAGAGTGAATTAGTTTTCATCAGCACCTCAGCAGCTAAGGCAAAGCAAAGGTGGCAGTGGAGCCTTTCCGACAGATTTCCTCCATTTGTTGGTCTCGCTGTGCCATGCTGCGGCCCACACTGTCCTCACATCTGTGTCTTTACTCACTGAATAAGCAAATATTTGAGACATGTCCCATGTGTCGATAGATGCCATGGAAAGGGTTTAAAGGGATACTCCAACATTTTGGGAAAAATACCTTTTTTCCGACTTTTCCGACAAGATGTCCAATACCATTTTGTGTATGTCTTGGGGTTCAGTTCCTATAGGTAGCATTTTGTGTTAGCTTAGCATAAAGACTTGAAGTCTATGGGAGTCATTAGCCCTAGCTCTGTCAAAGTTGAAAAAATAAATCTTTCATCAACTTCAAAGCTGTCTTCTTTTAACATATTATGTCACCAATTGGACAGACTGGTGTAGGAGCTTTTTCTCTTATGATTGAATGTCAGGGAAGCGACTCTGGGTTGGGCTCCATCCCTTTATCCGTCTGGCACAATTTCTGAGCCTCTACTGTCCTGTATTTGACAAAATATGGAATAACGGATTTAGACACTGGGGTTCGGCAATTGAATATAAACCTGACCACCACAGCACCACCACCAGGTCAATTAAAGTGATTGAAAAAGTCACCCAGGCTTCAAGCAGCAATGTCTCAGACACTGCCCATCACACATACAAAAAGTAAAATGTTCCCTGGGTGACTTGCACCATGGTCATGGTCACTGCTGACTGTGTTGGTGTAAGTGGAATATAAATGAGAGTTTTCAGTTTTCCACCAAGAGCCAGTGTGCTGTCCTCTCGTCTCCCCTGGCGTCCTCCCACAGTATCTGTCAGTTTTCATGGTGGATAGAGGAGGTTGTGCTCGCTGATCAAGCTGCTGAAGGGAAAGGGTGTGAAAACAAAAAATATGGAGCGAGGAAGAGGGGAAAAGCAGCGAGAGCATGAAAGAAAGGAGCTCAGAAAAGAAAGAAAGTGAATGCCCCGGAGAAAGTAAGTGAAAAATTCATTTTTTTTTTAGCTGCCCGCTTTGTCCTAACTTCAAAGGGCCTATGGATTGCACTTAGGATGTGTCTAAATGTGGTGATGTGGAAGATGAGAGCCAGAGCTTTACTGTACCTGCCACTGGCGCTGACTCTCAAAGGACTTCAGTGGAGAGGCTCAGAGCACGCACATGCAGGCGGGCCGCTCACTTTCAGCACGCATACTTCAATAGAGAGATGTGACACGGTTGAATGTAGCATTTAGATATTGCTCAAATACCAAGGATTTCTCTTAGGCAAAACCTGTAACCTGCAATGACATGGAGAGTTGAGCATTTCAGAATGAATTCCAGGGGATATAATGGATATGTGCATACGAGGCAGCTGTGCCCTGAGGAAATCGTGAGACAATCGTCTGACTGAATCAAGACAACGAGGCCGGGCAGCTTAAAAGTTGTGCGTGTGCGTCAGACTGGATGCGTACACGTATCCTGCCTGTGCTTTGTTTTGCCTCTACGTGTGCCTTCATTGTAATGTTGCTCGTGTTCGTGTGCCTGAATGTGTGCGCCGCGAGCTCGTGCGTCTCTGCGTGTGCGTAGCGCTCACTCCACATCTCCGAGGGGGATCTCAGGTGTACCGCTGCAGCAGATAAGAGCCATCCACAGCATGCCTGGAGGAAGCCGCAGAGATAGAAGAGCAGACTTAAATGTTGTGTTGCGGAAGAGACAGGAGAGAGGGAGACGAGGGAGGGGAGGGTAGACAAGACAAGATGTGAGCCGTCGTCAACAGACAAGAGGGCTGGAGAGAGAAAGAAAGGGAGGGAAGCAGTGAGGAGGGGGGAGGATGAAGGAGGCAGATGTCCAGGGAGAGGGATAAGTGAGAGGAGTGAGAGTGAGAGGCAGATGTCCAGGATGAGGGAGGCAGGCATGGAAGAGAGATAACACAGGGTGTGTGTGTGTGCGTGTGTGTGGATGAGTGGGTGAAAG
>OMLB01006031.1:3375-27011 GCA_900302555.1 Myripristis jacobus
TGTGGGGGTGGGGCTGCGGGGTCCTGGTTCAACTGGTAGAGTGTATATTACATACCCTTAAGCCTCGGTCCTTGCTGCAGCAGCCTGGGTTTAATGCCACCCTGGACCCTTTGGTGCATGTTGTCCCCTCTCTTTGCCCCATGTTTTTGTCTACTGTCACAATCCAATAAAAATCAGAAATGCCAAAAATATAATCTTCTGAAAAAAGGACCTTAAACTATATGAACTGTGGATTGTGAACCTAACTATAATCGTGGATTTTGCCCCCAATTACTTGCATTAACATGTACATGGCAAGCAGATCCATGTGTCCTGTCCAGTGTAAAGAGTTGGATGGATGTGAAACTTATAAGCACCCAGTGGAAAAAAATGAATAAACCTCAAATATTCCAAATTATTCCTAACGCACAACTAACGCACATATATATCACATAATGAGACATGCTTAAGCTTCTCCAAATCATTTGTTATAGCTAGCTAATGTGAGATGCAGCAAATGTACACAATCTACCCACCTAAAAAAAATGGACACAATTTCCTTCCAAAACCTGACATATGAGTGACATAGCAAATCACTTGACTCAAAGAGCTTTTGCAGGGTAGTTCAGTGCCACTATCTGACTCTGCACCATGAGACAGGCCCGTTTGAATTTCTTTAAATGTCCTCTGCATAGCACATCTGTCAATGTCAAAAACAAGGAGAGATGTGGACATAAAGGGAAGTAGCCACTTTAGAGTAAGAAAGATTTAGTGGCGCAGTATTTTGACATTTGACTTGAATTTGTTCAGTTGTACTGAAACCAGCTTAATCCTGGATCCTGTGATCAGACAAGTGGATTAACAACCTAATTGTTTACCCTACCATTAGCAGCTAAAATATTCCTCCACACATTATTTCATTATTTCATTTTCTTCTTTTCACTGACCTCTTGTATATTTTGCCTTTTCTGCAGGGTTCAATGAAGTCATGCCCTTCCTCTGTGCTTCCTCTTTGTTGGGAGACTTTAAAAAGCTTTTCATCCTTTTTTCCTTTTTTTTTTCTTTTGCATGATTTGTTCAAATTTAACAAGGTGGATTGCGGGGTGGCAAAGCCTTGGTGCTGTGCAGCACAGTTGGTAGAGCATGACACTAATGACGTCCATGATTCCTGCAAAGCACAGCCTGAAGGCAGTTTTCATCACCACTTTCATATTCTCACAGCCATCTTACTATATCATATCCTGGTCACACTGGTGGCATTGCAGATGTGTGAGTCAAGGGCTTGTGGTGTGTAGTGTGTACCGGATCTTGCATTCCCCGAGCCTGTCAAGGAGGACATGCTGTCTTTTTGACAAACTACAATACAATTCAAACCTCTGTACACTAAATTGCAGGCACACACGATACTGAATTGCACTGGAATGAAATGACCATATATAGTACTGTATATTATTGTTTTGTTGTGTGTGTGTGTGTGGTTGGGTGTGCATGTGTGTGTGTACCTACCCACCCTAACGACATCCCTCTGGCTATTGCTGCAAATTTACTTCTTAGTCATTGTATCCTAATTGAGTAAATGGTAACAGGGAACAAAAGCTTTATTTTCCAAACCGTCAGTCTTTCATTGGTTGCTGCTGCCTGATATGACCTTATAGCAAACATCCGCTCCTTTGCAAAAAGTCCATAGCTTATGGATTTCATGTCAAGAGAAAATATCTGATATTTCTTCTAACAAATCCACACCCTTTAAATGGATTTCCTGTCAGGCAAAAAATATTTGATATTTATGCTAATAGAAAGTCCATCTATTTATTGGTTTCTGTTGGCATTTTATTACTTTCATGCCAAAGAAAAAGTAGCCCTCTCTCCATGCTCATCTTTTTCCATTTTATTGATGTTTCTGAAAGTTGCTGACTCTGTACAGTTGCATTTTCTCCCTCCAGAAGGCTCGAACTGACCTCAGAGCGCAACATGAAATCATATTTGGGTGTGATGTTCCTGATGCAATTGACCTTGAGGGTTAGGTTGAGGTGCGTGGCATGATGGTGATGAACATGATAATGATTATGATGATGGTACTGGTTCAAGCTCTGCGCCATCAGCTAGAGAAATGACTAGGATTGCACCAGCAGAGTGTTAGCCTGACAGATGGCAACACATGGAGCTAGCTGACAGCACTGCTGACAGCGCACTCGCAAGAAGTCCCCATCTTGCATGTACTCTACACTGTATCTTGCTGTGTGTATTCTGATGTTTTTCTGTCATCAACCGAAGCTTATTCTTACCTGTCTGCAGTCAAGTCAACTCGCATTTCCAGCATGGAAACATAATTCTGCAAAAGCACTGCAGAGCCCTCTTGTCACAGCACCAAAGGGAATCAAGGCCTGATAAAAGTCTTCACTGGGTCATTATCCCAGTCAGTGGTCATATATCAGCATCTCTCTTTTTTGTCAATTCATTTCCCTCGCAGTCAATACAGTTTCAGTCATTTTCCCTTAGATCAATCCCCTAGGAATCAGCTCTGTGGGCATGTTAATGAATGGCCAACAGAAATAGATACATTAATTGAATGACTGAATACATTAGGAGATGTATTGAGCGCTACACTGTTGCCTCAACAAATGGCAATATGGAGCTGTTATTGGGATTGGTGATTGATGAAAGATGAGCCGAGCTTTGGCACAAAACTGTTGGTTCCACTGCACTGGATAGGAATTAAGGGAGACAGAAACTGTTTTTGCATAGACTAGACACAAAGAGCGAGGCCTGAACTTGTTTTGATTTTTGAGGTGTTGTTTTCATTTGTTTTTCGGTTTGTTTATCCATTTGAAGAATAGTTTTCTGCTCCATCCCCATGCATCCTCAGGGGAAACACATGTAACCCCTCAGAATAGCTGTAATACTTCTTGCCATCACTTCTTCATGACAGCTTCAAGCTTGAAGTTTGTGTGTATGTGAATGCGAGCTGCGCATGCATATGGATGGGAGAGTGGCAGTGACGTGATTGATGAGACATGAAAGTGAGCAGAAGATTTCCAGTCAATCAGCCCTGTGAATAACCACCTAGGCTGTGGATTAAAGGGAGAGAGCTGTCTCAACAAACAAAGACTCACATCCATTACCTCACATGCAGAGTTGCTTTGCTCCGCGGAGCAACACTGACAACAAAATTAAAGTGCATTAACAAAAATAGACGGTTTTGTTTTCTGGAATCTGGGAGATGAAACGCAGCACATCTAACAACTTGCGTACTGACTGAAATAAAAATCCTATATTTACACGTCAAGTAAAAAGAGGTCAGATACTGACTTCTCTATGAAGGAATGACTTTCACAGCATGTAAGATTACAGTAGATATTTATCAGGTATATACAATGAAACAGGGGTGGCACAGTGACTCAGTGGGTAGCGCTGTCACCTCAGCAAGAAGTTCCTGGGTTTGAATTTCAGCCCTGGTTCTTGCTGTGTGGAGTTTAGATGTTCTCTGTGGGTTTTCTTCCACAGTTCAAGGATGTGAATGTGTTTATCTGTGTGTGAGTCATGTGATGGACTGGTGACATATTTAGGATGTTTCCTTGCCTTCTGCCTAATGAATACTGGGATAGACTGAAGAGTATGCGGGTATAGACATTGGGGATTTAATGGAATAATGTGGTGTTTTGCAAATTAGATTTTATCCATAATCTTACAAGACTAGAGTTAACATACAATTCTGGATACATCAGTCTCTAAGCAGTGTCTCCCACTCTCTCTGTCTTTCTCCTCTCCAGGTCCAAGGGTTGGAGAAGCAGGTGGACTTCTCAGACCTGGGTCCAGTAGGGTCGGTGATGAAGACCCTCCCATATGGCATGGGTGGAGGTACAGTTGGAGGAACGACAGGAGGAGTTGTCAAGCCTCCATACCAAACCCGTATCTTCTCCACTTCCATCGACCAGACACCCATGAAGTCTAAGCCACCCACTTACAGTTTCTTCAATCCATACGACTGGGCCAGGAACCAGTCCCTACTCCTGGACCAGACAGGCTACCGCTCCAAACGCAAGCCCTCTCTAAAGACTGCCCTGAAGACCAAGAAGATATTCGGTTGGGGAGATTTCTACTTCAATGTCAAGACCATGAAGTTCAGCTTGTTGGTGACAGGGAAGATTGTGGACCACATCAATGGGACGTTCACTGTTTACTTTCGCCACAACTCATCCAGCTTGGGGAATGTGTCTGTCAGTATCGTCCCACCAACCAAAGTGGTTGAGTTTGAGGTCCTCCAGCAACAGCAGCTACACCCCCATACCCAGCAGGATGTCCAGGTCCAGCAGCAGTCCACCATTGACCCCAAAGAGGTAAAGACCTTCAACTGCCGGGTAGAGTATGAGAAAACCAACAGATCCAAGAAGCCCAAGCCCTGCCTGTACGATCCATCTCAAACCTGCTTCACAGAGCACACCCAGTCCCACGCTGCCTGGCTCTGTGCCAAACCCTTCAAGGTTATCTGTATCTTCATCTCTTTCTTTAGCATTGATTACAAGCTGGTTCAAAAAGTGTGTCCGGACTACAACTTCCAAAATGACCACCCTTACTTTGGATAAGTTAAGTGAGACTGAACTGTAAAGAGAGAAAAAAGAGACAATGACATTGATGATGATGATTAGATGGCAATGATGATAATGATATTGATTATAATGAAGCAGGGGACAGTCTTTCTGCCTCTCTCAAATGCTGTTGAATTGTGGATTTAAAATCAAGTATAATCAGCATTATGGATGGTTAGGATATGGCCGATTTCTCTGACTTATTTTCCAACTGTATTTGTTAACTTCTGTTTCTTTTTTCTGTAAATAATGTACTCAAACTCAGCACAATTATTGCTTTTAGACTTGGTTTCTCAGTGTTATTACTTTTTGTCAGTTGGAGAATTTTGTTGAAAAAAGATGGAATCAGTATGCCCCCCGAATACAAAGTGAGCCTCTGGAATGACTGTGCTATGCCGTCACTGTATGGCAGGCGTTATGTTATGGTAGACTGACTGTTAATCATCCTCTCAGCTCTACATTTCAAATCCTGGATATAAGAGAGTTATATGTATGAGAAATGCTATGCTGGATATGCATACAATATACTGTATGAAAAAGCACATTAAAATCTCTTAAACTGTTTGTGTGTCTTTTTTGTCAGAGCTATAGCCACACATATTTATAGATGCAAATATGGTATATTTACAATTGTCACAAACATTGCAAAAATATATATAGTATAAATATGTATATTCAAATTGTCTAATTCTAAAAGGCACTATTTTGAATGCAAACTGATATTCCATGCAAGCTTCTGTGAACGCATCTAATTCTAGTTTCCAAATATAAATATAATACACTTAATGAGTATTCGTCATAGAAGAATTTTACGAACTACATGAAAAAGCACCTGTGAAACATCCTTAACATGATGATAATGTTTTTCTCCTTCTGAGGGAATATGAAGATCCAAAGGCAATATCTGACAGCATTAATTTTAATTAAATATTCCCTGAAATAGAAATGTTATTACTGTACTGGAAGTAACATGATTGACAGAATATTCTGTTTGTTTGATCATACCAACAAAAGAAGTATTGTGCACCAGAGCACACATTTTTAAGTTAACCTTCAGATGGCTTCCTCACATTTTATTCACTGCTGTAACTTTGACACTCCAGCAACTTGCCACTGCAATAATCTCTGCTGTTTAATCCACCCTAGCTTTGTTACACACTCATAACATACCTTCATGTGAGCTGAAAGGGGATAACATCACCCTTGTTGAAACAAATAAGTAAATGTATTCAGATTTGGGGTTAAAAATGAGGGAAAGCAAGAACCTATCCATGCACTGTCTCCTTGGTTGAGTTAAACAAACTGGGTACGATGCACACACACACAACCCTGCCCCACCCTCTGGCTTTCCCCCTGTCTCAGTCTCTCTCACTTGGTCGCAGACTCTCTCTCTCTCTCTCTCTCTCGCTCTCTCTCTCTCGTTTCTCTTTCTCTCTGGCAGTGCAGAGTTGTTTGCTCTTTGCACTCCATACTTTCTGACCGAAGATAACGGTGCTCAGAATTTCATTAGAAAACACACAGTCAATGCTAATTGAATCTTCATCTTGCCCTGGCTCAATACCCTATTATGTTGTTGATCAATGGCATTCAGATGGAGGTCCAGGGAGGTCCATGTATCTTCTGGAAGTTGCTGTGGACACCCAGGACACAGAGATTGATGGACTCCCTGCAACCCAGATTCTCTGGAGTTCCCCTCTTTATTACACAGACTCTACAGCTGTTTGGTGAAGAATCACCAAAGCAGGAAGAATCCATTGGAAGGATCCTCATTTATCCCTCCATGTGTGAAGGTGTACACTTGCTTGTGTGTGTGCATGTGTTTTCACATGGAAGCATGGTTATTTATCTCTCTGTGTCTGAATGTGTGTGTGTGTGTGTGTGTGTGTGTGTGTGTGTGTGTGTGTGTGCATTTGTCCCACTTGTGTTTGTGTGTTTGCCTGTATTTTGGTTATATATACACAATAAATTTTAAAAAATGACACAGCAGTGAGTGTATGTTCATATTCGATCATGGTAATTCAGTGAGTAAAACTGCAACTCAATGGTCAGCCAGTGCAACAAAACATCTAACTGTTATATAATAATCTAGATGCAGGACTGTAATAGGGGCAGTACTTCTCTATACAGTACCATCCAGAGAATAACTAGTCCTGATCAGTGACACATTGGCGATGTGTCACTGAATTCACCAGTAGTTGCTCTGTAAATTTGTTTGGTTTGTAAATTAGGAAGTTCTAAACTGAATGAGTTACAGTGATGAACAGGAAAAAGTTTTGTACTTTTGCTCACACTATGACAATACAGATACTAGGTGCTTAAATCTGCAGCATCTGGATTATGCTACAATCCCTCTGACCACTAGGCCACTGTACAGCCCAGGGATCTGTTCATCTGCCCACTATCTGACAGTATGTCTTGTGTTTTTTTTTTTTTTTTTTTAATGCTCACTCAAACCTTGTTACAACCGTATTAAAGGACCATACCAATGATTTTTAATGTTTGGCCAGTTCACTATAGTGTTATAATGTTCTGCCTCTGCAGCTAACAAAATCATTGCCATTCATAAACCACAGAGCTGGCTGTGTAAACATTTCCCTGGGGACTATGTTTTGGCATTTCACTCACAGTGCTACTGCTTTTAGAAAAACTAATGTGGACTTTATTATGGTGATGGAATACTGGTGTGAAGAAAGTCTCTGAAAGTTCATTTTCATATTGTAGTGGAATGAATGGAAACCAATAGCTGGATAAAAAGTAGAAAAAATAATATTGGAGTTCTAAAATGCAACTGCTTGCTTGGGGAAAATATTAGCATAAACATGAATATATATTTTGTATTGCGCTAAATTATTAAAATTACCTAAATTACTGGGTATTGACACTGAAATCTGTTCTTTTAGCAGCAATAAAATTTTAAAATTAGGTGCAGACTTAAATTTAATTGATATATTCATTTATCTTACTGTGTGTTTTTTTTTTCAGCCAAGAGGGAGCTCTAATGAAAAAGAAAGAAAAAAGAAAAAAGAAGGAAACAGAGGGGGACAAAATCACGTGTTTCATCTGGTTCTACAAAAACACAAAAACACAAAACCACTTTGTGTTCTAGGAGGAACTCTTCTGAAAATATGTATCCACGAGTTAAACGCTTTGATTTATCGATGACAAATTATGTTAGAGACACATTCAATAGAAATACAACATTATTATATGTTTTTTGATGAATATCACACGATTAAGTTTTTTTTCTTACAGTGGACTACAACTCCCAGCGACCCTTTCGGCGGGGCAAGTGTAAACCAGTAGATGCCATCAACTTCAAAACAGCTCCTCAGAGCCTGCCCCGCTTCATACAGTTCATACACACAGACAGCGGTGTGTTGCCTGTCCGTGCTGCCTCAGCTCCTCTTCCACTCATATCTGGAAACATGCTGTCCTTCACCATAAGGCAACTTACACGGGTAAGAATGTCACACAGGACATTTTGTTTGATGTTTTAACTCAAAACTGTCTGTTAACGGGTAACGGTTGAGCTAGTTAGCTTAACTGTTGGATAGGTAGCCAGCACTAACAGTTAGGAAATTAAGTCGACCGCCAACATTTGATAACTGACACTATCTGCCATTTCCGTTTTCAGAAATGCGTGTCTCGTCTGTAAGTGTTAAATTCGTACAATTCATTTGACGCCTTTCCAGCGTGTTAGCCTGTTAGCTAACATGCTAGCAGGCTAGCTGTCAGCCCATGCTGCCAGATGCAGCCAGTTAGCTCTTGTACCACATAATGATGCAACAGCGTTGGGTCAGTTTCATCATGTGCAAGTTTGAAGCTGGAACCCAC
This sequence comes from Myripristis jacobus, assembly GCA_900302555.1. Taxonomy (NCBI): domain Eukaryota; kingdom Metazoa; phylum Chordata; class Actinopteri; order Holocentriformes; family Holocentridae; genus Myripristis; species Myripristis jacobus. The sequence continues at coordinate 11,775 of OMLB01006031.1, forward strand.
ACACTCAGAGGAAGTAACAAGCATTTGACTATCACCACGCAGTTATAAAAGTCTTAATGAATTTAAACTACCGTGACTTGATGAAACAACGTTAACGTTACACCCCAAAATTCTAATTAATTTTGTTAATTGATCATTTATCAGCGCTGTCTTTCATTTTTAAACATCCACACAGATTGGGGAAGTTAAGGATAAGTAATAGGCTGAGTCTTTAAAACTGCATACGAATAAGATTAGAGAGGTTAACAATGATCATAGTCTCAAGAAATGAGCTGGTCTTGGTCAAAGTGCAAAATGGGACAGAAATATTCTCCTACTGTAGTCGTGCTAGTGGAGTATAAATATTAACTTCTTTCCATGAAATGATTATATAAAAGATGTACCTTTTTTGTCCCACTTGCTGTTGTTTCTCCAGTATTAATAAGCCATTAAAGTTTTATTAGCTGCAAGGAAAGTCTGTTCTCACCCTCTTTTTTTTACAATTGCACCTTTTTGGTAAACTGCACCAGGGATAGCCATGCAAATTTGACCTGAATCTCTTTTACTGACAGTGTATGTCAGAATATGGTGATTTTAATTCTTGAACTGCATTTTTAAATATAGAAATCTACAATGTTTCATGATCACTCAAGACATACATTGTGTATGAACAGTGGAGAATTATGCCAAGATAATTCTTACTAAACTTTTATTTTTCACTGTTATGAAGAAAGACAAGCATACTTGAATTTCTTGTTAAGAAGTCAAAATGATTTTGAAGTTTAAACTTATATCATTACTACAACAAGTATGTTCTTCAGAGTTTGTTTGTTTTTTCCTCCCTGTTAGGTAACTGTAGCCTACTGGATGTATTTGTCTTGCAAAGTAGTTGCACAATTTCACAATTTAGATTCTCTGTGGGAAATCTTAATATCCAACCATTGCATTAAACTGGGGTTAGTTAGGTGAGACATAAGGATGATGGTGGTGTTGAGAAAAGTTGGATGAGGGAGGAGCACAGCCTATTTCTGAAGTTTTAAAAAGTGACCCATTTTGGAGATGGTAAGAATTTTGTGTAGTTTATGTGAGACAACTAGGCTACCAAGTTTGTGCCAAAATTCTGTGGCATGTATTCAGACCTACTTTTAGAAGTCAGTATCCTCTTTGAGGTTTTTGGTTGAATAGCTCACATGCTTGCATGCTTCTCCTATTGGTGCTAATTGATTAAGTATGTTTCTTCATTAAATTTTATATACTCACGAGATGGTCATCTTTTAGGTTAAAGGCTTACGGCATCCTCACGGGATGTGGAGATTTTCTCTCTATTTGAGCAGCACTGTGTATGTGAGAGAAGGATTGCAGATTGTACAAGGAAGGCCAGTATCTTATTGCTGCTGCCCTAAATATCTCTAAAACATGCAAGGCCACTAACAGTGAGTAGGCTTACATAACTGATTGACATGAGTGTTGACTTTAACAAGATTTGATGCTATTGAATCCAGCTCTTAAGATATGAGGGACACTTTTTCCACTGATATAGAGGTCCACAGGGTGCCATGGTGTTTTACTGCTGTCCTGACTTAAGTGTAATCTTCCCCAAACTCTATTGTAACCTGTAAGTTGACCTATAGCCTATGACCTGCTGCTTATCACCCCGTTTCTATAATAATTCTCTCTTCGTCATTGCTCAACGTTTAACTGAGGTGATATTTTGCGTGTTGTGGCTTTGAGATAAGCCAAAGTCTTCAACCAATAAAGACAGTAGGGACAGAGCACTCCCCCAGACCCACAGAGCGGTGAGGCGAACCCATGGGTGAACCTTGCTGGTCTGGATAGCACAGCACAGCTCCTCTCCAGCCACTTTTGGTATTTGTGGTATTTGGCTGGTGTGCATCAGGCTTTGACACGTTAAAGGGGACACGTCTCGGTTTAACAGTGCTCACTTGTCCAGTTAATATAAATGTAATTGCCTTTTTTCCAGTGCAAGAAACCAAAGAACCACATTTCTTTGCTATTTTTTTCTTTTAATAGCTTTTGAAAATTTCTTGCATGTACTATTATGTATTATACTTTTTAAATTGTTTTATTTTATTCATTTATTTATTTACTGTGGTTATGTACCACTTAGTAGTTATCTTTGTAGTTCTAGACTTTAATTCATGGGAAGAGATTAGTGCCTGCAAAGACTGAATCTTCATGGTTTTGAATTTGCCCTCATACTGAAACACTGAATATGCTGAATAAGTGGAAAATGAATCTTGAAAGGCACAAAAAGAAACTGAATGCAATGGCTTGAGATTTAATGTGATTTTCAATGAATTTGGCTATAATTTCAAATAGACTTTAAAGTGATCGTTTGAATTTTTACCCATATTTAAGTAAAAATCAGAGTTTTTCCTGCACAAAATAAGGCCAATGAGGTGGTGGGTGGGGGTGGGGGACACACCATATGCACACTGCTGCAGCCTGTAATCTTTCTATAATATTCTTGTAGTATCTCAGTTACATTAAAAGGCCGTGAATTTAGGCTTATTTAGGTCTATGCAGTTTTCACCATGTACACACTTGTGATGCATTTATTTTATTGCAGAAGGCCTTTGAAATAAAATAATAATCTTAATAATAGCCTAATAAACTACAGTTGTGTCTCTGTCCAGCACTTATCCTCTGCCTGTGCAGTTTACAACCACACATTGTAACCTGAATTGTGAATTAGGAATAGGAGCTAATGCTTCACTTATTATCCCACAACAGGGTTTGTCATCATGTTTCATATCTTTTGTCTTCTTTCCTTCCAGTTCTTGACAAACCTCTGTGATTACATTCCCACATTTACCAAGCTGAAAACAGCGACCAGAAAACTGGTTACTCTTAACACTCATTCTTCTGTTTCATGTCCTTACATGAACCCCTGATGTGTCACACCAGACACCTGGATTATGATTTGTGGGAAACAGTAATTACAGTTTTGGGTACTAATGGGTGTGTTATTGGTGTCACAGTACGATAAATAAAGTTCAGCAATGTACATGTTGCTGTTTACTTAAATCACACTTATTGCTGGAAATACAGTAGTGTGAAAAGAAGCTCAACCTTTCAAATGGCATAGAATGAAAGTCCAGAGCTACTGATGTGGTTCATTTCACATGATATCACTTTTCCCGGAGAGTAGGGCACATTGTCCCATGGAGTTTGGTACATTAGTCAACAGCATGGTTGAGGTTGGCTGGGTGACAAAGAGTAGTAGGCTGTAGCTGTTTTCCTAAGCAAAAGTTAACAAACCTAATGTTTTCCCCCCTCTATCTGACACCTGAAACCTAGCCATTTCCCTAAAATGGATGATTTGCTGTCTTTCATTTTTGCTCCAATTCTATATGTATCATATCTTAGAAGTTCATGTATATCAGTCAGTTCAGTATATTCAATATCACCCAGCTGAAAGCCTTATCATGCTTTTACTTTATACAAGCAGGGTTTTTCCTTCTTTAAAAAGAGGTCTAAGTGGTACCTAAGCACATATGTTTGTCAGTACTCACTATGATTCCTTCATTTTACAGTGGCGGCGGGCTGCTAGTTCAGATTTGCCAAAGAATGCAAAAAAAACCCTCCAATGAACCCTGTGCATTTCCATTTCACAGCTCTAATTAACGACTGCACCCAGTGGCGTAATGAGACAGTTGGCCACTGGCTTGTTTGAGCAAGTGACAGATCAGTCACCTGGCATGTACCTCTCTGATAGTGGCCCTGTGCCATCAGCCAGACCTTATTGTTGAACCCTGGGCATATTTAGAAGTGGTTGGCATCTCTTAGTTTGTTCCATCATGATGACTGCCTTTGTCTACGCAAGCAGGGATGCACCAATCGTGAAATCCTGGGCTGATACCAGTGTTTAAAATAACAATTTGGCCGATACAGTATTGTTGTTGTTTTTTTTAACTGAACTGTTTTAAAGCATTTTAGGCCTTCATCATACTATGAACACAAATTCAAGCATGCAAATTTATGAAGCAATCTTTACTGTAACCTTCTTTCACATGATAAAGATTCCTTTTGTGAAAAATAACATTCAAAATCCTGTTTTGTCTGCTATATAACTACCTTCTCCCACAAATTCCTCCTGCTCTTTCAAACAGGTTTAGCCTATTTATTTCTAGTTTCTCACCAAAACATTTTTTTTACAAGATTACATTTGAACACATTATGATAAAGTAATTTATCTTGTGCAGTACTCATTTTTACTGAATAGTGCCTGACTGCACAATAATGTAGCTTGATGCAACCAAGGAGCGCCAGTCTGATATCGATCAGGGTTCCTGCCAGTGTATTTCAAGTCTGGTGGGCACCCTGTAAGACCAAAGTACCACACGAAAATGAATTCTAAGCATGGATACAAGAACAAGGAGTGTGGCAAGTGCTGGAGAATTGGCATATTTCCCAAACAATACTGTATTAGGGTCCCTGAATGCACCACATCCTGCTCTTTCCTGATGTCATAACTAGGGCTGTGACTTTATCGCGTTAATTATGATTGATTAATTAATTACAGAAAAATAACGCGACAAAAAAAATAACGCATTTAATCGCAGTTTATTTTTGCACTCCAAACAGCGCGGAACGTTTCTCATTGCACGAGTTCCCAGTATACCTGTAATACTGACGCACAGGACACAACACGGGTTTGTTGGGCAGAAATTTTAGTTTTAAAGAACTACCGGGTGGAAACCTGGATAAAAGCACAGTTGTGTGCAAATTATGCAAGAAAGAATTTGCCTATCACCGGAGCTCCTCCAGCCTCCACTACCACCTCAATGCCAAACATGTTATAAATAGAAAGTTTACAAAACGTCCTGAAAAAGCTTGAATATAGCTAACTTGAATTTAAGTTTGTGCCTTGTGGACAATGTAATCATATTCCTATTATTCATATTGCACTTTATGTTAACACTTTATGTTTTCATAACACTCAGTTATGAAAATAAACATGATTTTGTTGTTTAAGCTCATTTATATGTCAATTTATTGATTCAGTCGTAAACCAAATTCAATTTGAATTGAAAAATGTTGCTTCTTGTGTCAAATATTGATATGCGATTAATTGAGATTAATTAATTACAAAGCCTCTAATTAATTAGATTAATTTTTTTAATTGAGTCCCACCACTAGTCATAACTTTATTTTGTTGGTCTCTCAGTAGCAACCATAGTTCTTGATTGAGCCTAAATCAAACAACAGTAACAACTTAGAAGTAGCTAACATTAAAATTGTTTATTTCTCTGTCAAAGTGGAATTTCATCACACACAAGTCCAAGTCCCAAGTTTTACCAAAATCTAAAAAAGACAAATTACATGACACAGTCCTTGTTTTGTCCTCAAAAAAAAACATCTCAGATTCTAAAAGTCTTCTTTAGACCTCCACAGTTACATTGAAGTTAAGTGCACTGCACGTTGGCTAAACCACTTACTGTGTCATTTATCTAGTATTTATTTATTTATGCATGCCTGTATTGTATTTATAATGCCATGCAATACAATATATGTATCTCAATTCAAGGCTAAAGATCTTTAGTTGTTTGGACCTGGCTGCTTCTCAGTTTATTGTTAGAAATAAAATGTACATGTAGTTCAAGTGACTATAATTTGGAACATAAAAATCTGCAAAGAAATCTATTCAGGGTTAATAGAGCTCTGTGATATTAGATCACAATGATGATTCATTTTCATGGTCATTTTCATTTCGCAGGTCCCATTGAACAATCTTTTCTTTTGTGTGTCACTTTCTTTCTCATTCATTTCATTTTTAGTTACTTCTGGCCTTTTATGCCATATCACACACCTGAAATGCCTAATTTAATTCAACTTGTGAGAGTTTGCATAATGTAGAAACCCAGTCTACTTTATGCAAATCATTCACATCCATTGTGACTTGCTGACTGTAGAAACTCCTGAATGGAGGGTTTTTTTTTTTGGTCAGTTGCATTTGCCATGGAGGAGAAGCTTACTAGGGGTGCAAAAGAAATAACGTCTCCTCGTCTTCATTCCTGTATCTGGACCAATACACCATCCTGTTCATTGCCAAAACCTGATTGAGCTAGCCCTTACCTATTACCTCAGTAATTATCATTATAGTAGCATACATGCCTTGCTGTACTACAGAGTATTGGACAAAGGAAGTGTCATTGAGGAAAAAGCAAGGTGAACTGGGTAAAAGTGAGTAAAAACACTAGAATATGGTTGAGAATTAAATAGAATTAAAATGATCAAATAAGAAATAGAATATATATAGGCTAATGTATAGTGTCATTCTGAAGGAAACACTGTTGTAATTGTTTTGTATGTTTGTTTTTTTTGTTTGTTTTTTCATATTGACTTTACTGGTACGCTGAAATATCATGGTATTAATTTAAAGTTATATCGCCCACCCCTACTGACCAGTTTCTTCTGGCTTTTTCACATTTCTTCCAGCTTTTTCATAGGCCTCTACATGTGGCCATTTTATATAAACTGTTTATTCATGTAATTTACTGAAAATGTGCTATATTGTAATGTATATCATTATCAGGATATGAAATTACCTATATTGGGATATTAGATTTAGGTCATATCGCACAGGCCTATCGTCTGTTGCTCTGATCACCTTAGCCACTGACCAGACTTAATAGAGCTCTGCGATATTAGATCACAATGGTGATTCATTTTCATGGTCATTTTCATTTTGCAGGTCCCATTGAACAATCTTTTCTTTTGTGTGTCACTTTCTTTCTCATTCATTTCATTTTTAGTTACTTCTGGCCTTTTATGCCATATCACACACCTGAAATGCCTAATTTAATTCAGGTTGTGAGAGTTTGCATAATGTAGAAACCCAGTCTACTTTATGCCAATCATTCACATCCATTGTGACTTGCTGACTGTAGAAACTCCTGAATGGAGGGTTTTTTTTGTTTTTTTTTTGGTCAGTTGCATTTGCCATGGAGGAGAAGCTTACCTTAGCCACTGACCAGACTTTCTGCAGCTCAGTCACGTTCCCGGAATGCAGCCATTTCATCTTCTTTTGGCTCCCAGGACTGGAGTTACATTTGGACAACAGTAATGCTGTGTCTTGCAAGTGTTTGTTTGGCTCGGCACTGCCTTTAATGTCCCGGTTAGCTAACTAGCTACCCTAAGTACAGATAAACAACAATAATTCAAGGTAATAAATACAACTAGGGAGAGAACGTAATTGTTTTTGTTAAGTAGGAAACATATATTTCTGCTTTAAACAATATGAAATGAACTCAGTATTGGAGAGTGCTGTAACAGTAAAAGTGGGCTACAGAACAATCATCACCTCAATTAGAAGCACCTGCTTGAGCACGAGGAGAGCCTGAGGTCATGTGAAGATGAGAGCCTAACAGCTGATGTGAGGTCAACAATCAAGCATACAAACTACTGTGGGTCAGCTCAGCGTGGTCGAATGGTTGCACTGAAGCTTTCCACTGCTGCCTGTTTTTCCAGTATGATTTTTCTTTGCCATCATATATGAAGAGTAAGCAGAGAAACTCTGCTTGAAAGACTATTGCAGAGATGGTGGGTGTTTCTCATGGGTTAAAAAAAAAACAAAAAAAAACAATTCTGTCAGTTTCACAAGAAATGCTGGTTGTGAAACATTGACCAGGTAGTGGACTACATCAGCGAACTGTGCAAAAAAAAATCCTTAATTTATACACGACTAATCTCCCTCCAAAGTGTGGAAATTGAACTGGGAAGGCTTTCAGTTGGGTTTTAATCAAAGGCTATAGAGAGAGAAAGCCAACCCATGGCCGCTGACTGTTATGAGACTGGGAAAAAAAAGAGTGCAGTACAGTCTTCAGGCATTGAGAGCAGTGCTGAGCATTTTCTAAACCGAGTATAATATATATCCTGGCCAATGGGACTAAATGCTACAACATGATCACTAAATTTGATTCCAAATGTTGATGAGCAACTGGATTACCACTGTCATTGTTACACAGCCCAATATTTATAATGAAGGCATAATTCTAAGCTTACGTGAAATTGATGTATGTAAAATTATGGGAAAAATTATGGATATGTGGTGTTGACTGGTTGCATAACCAGAGGGAGGAAAAACAATTATCGAAGCACATAGAAATGCGCATCTTCTAAATGACAATCATCATTTTTGCCAGTGCACAGTAAATAAATAAACCTATACCATGTTCTTGTATGATTATGCCCCCATATAGACTCTCTAATATTTGGGGAAGATTCTTCCCAGATCAGCTGTCAGTCATCTATCAGGACTCAACCTATTTAAATTTCGTTTCAAATTTCCATTAGCATTTCCAAATTCACCATTAGCAGCCAGCATCGGAAAGTAATGTGGTCCTTTTTTTCGGTCAAATGACACCCCTTTAGAAATATACTTTTTGGTCAATTTACAGTTCTCCATCAAAATTTAATTGGACCCTACACTGTGTTTGGTGGGTGAACCAAATATACCCACCTGCTGGTATTTACTTGCATTTGGCAGATGATGCTAATTTGCCACCCTGTTTCTTGGTGACTTGATCATATCTCTAATCATTGCACCCCTCTTAAATTGGCTTTTCTTTATATGCAAATTTTTAGCTGATTGAAACTCAGTTTTTATAAGTTTCCTTAGGTAGCTCAAAATTGCATTCAGGCAGCCTGCCTAATTTTACAATTCAAGAAAAACCCAGTTAAGTATTTTTAATTATGACTGTGCATTCAGCAGGGACAATTAGAGGGTGGAGGGAGGGACAGTGTGGCATGTGAGAAAGGCCATGAGCTGTGCCTGAACCACACAATGTCACAAGTACAGTACGCACAATGCATCTCAACTCTCTGAGGCACCGGGATGCCCACTGTAGAGGTCCTTTACAATCCCCTTCACCACAGGATGTGTTGTGGAAAGATTGCAGCATCAATTTTACGTTCCTCAGTCTTCTTCCAGAGATTGGCTTTGTCGCCGGCAGCACTTAGGTTTCTGATTGTAACCCTGACAACCCTTTGACCTGAATGGAGTGGAGTTGTTCTGGACAGAGCCGCAACCCCTCCACCCTCTACACCTTGGCCAGATTTCTCAGTCTGGTGTCATCCAGGCTGAATCACAGGGCAATTTGTAACGGGCAGCCCTCCTATTAGTCAGTGACAAGGAAAGAGGCAACAGCGTGTCAGACTGACAGATGCCGCTGCCCTGTTGACACTTCTTTTCTGCCACCTTACTTCTTTTTTTCCCCCTCACACTCTTTCTGCTTTCTAGTCCCCCTTTTTTTCTTGTCATCCGTATCACAAAGCTGATTGTAGTTTGGAACAGCGACTGATGGACAGCAGTCATCTGTAAAATTGACTCCCCTCAGAAGCCGGTGTAGGAAATGGCCAAAAATAATACAGAGTTAGGGTTAATGAAATGATTTTCTCTTTCTTCTTTCTCATTTTCTTCTCCTCTGTCATTGTTCTTTGGTCACAGATGTTTGACAAGGAAAGACAAACTGCCAGCGATTACCTTATCAACGTCACACAGATGCAGTGCATCAGTGACAATGCCAATTCGTTTGTGCTCTGCACCCAGGTTGATGTGGCCTAGCCCACCTTTTTTTCTCACGGCGGAGTTTTCATCAAGTTCACCTTCAAACGACAGCATAATCCGTTGCCTAAAAATAGTCTCACTGTGACAGATTTGGTGCTTGCATCTTGGCTCTCACTTTTCTCGGATCAGTTAATCTTGTGTTTATTAATTAATCTCCCATAATGATAAGGGCTTGGATGTGAGGCAGACAAGCAGAGAGGAGGACCACAGGGACTGCCCTGTGTGGTGTTTGTTGAAATCCAGAGCTGTCCCATTCACAGCCATGGAACTGATCTTGATGGAGAGAGAAACTAATAAAAACGCCACACAAGTGCCACTCGACTTGGTGTGTTTAGCAGCTTAGGATGACATGAGGGGGACAAGGAGGGTGGAGAAAGGAAAGGGGAGATGAAGGTGGAGGGGAGAGAGAACGTCCTGAATCCCCAGTCAGACAGGCTGCCTTGTCTGTTCTGTAGTCATCAGTAGCACTAGAACTGTAGCAGCACTGGCTTGTGTTGTTCCTTTCTGAAACTGCTTTCACTGGCCTTGGTGTGTCCCTCCAGAAACGCAGACAGCGAAGGACAGTTCCCGTCAAGGTTTAATGACCCATGTGATTTCTCGGTGAGAAACGTGTCCTCAGAGGCAGGCCGGCCTGTCTCCCCAGGCCCTCATCTTTCCAGAGCCCTTGGGGGGGCCCTGTGCCCTCCCCACCATCACCGCTGCCACCGGTGACAGAAGGCTAGGGAGGAGACTTCTCAAAATCGGCCATTAATGTGCCAGTGTCCTCCCCTGGCGTGTCACCCCTGTCTCACGCGCCACCCTAGGGAGAAGGCGAGGAAGCGGAATAGCGAGGATGGGCTCAGCCGTGATGGTGCTGATAGCCTATCTGCAGGCTTTTTCCAAGGATAGAGAGGGTTTTACAACTGTTTTCACAAAGTCAGGAAGTAGAACTTAAATAAAAACTGTTTGGAAAGTAGAGCCAAAACTCAACAGTCATTTTTTTTGCTCAAATCTTTATGTTCTGTTTTGCAATGCTAGTTTGTTATGAGCACGCTACAGAGAACAGTTGAAATTAGGCTGTTGCTCTTTATTACGTTGAAGTTAAGTTAATTGTTAATTGTTAATTGTTGTTAATGTTGGCTTATTTGCTGTATTTTCAGTGCAGTAAAGTGACTCCATACCTTTTTTTTTTTGTTTTCTTTTTTACTCCACATAGAATAACCTTTATTGCACTTACTCATCTGGGTCCTGTCAGCCAGTCATGTTAATTGCATGTGTTAATTGCTTTTTAATGGCGCTATTAAAGGGAGGCTGTCCCTTACACCCCAGCACACCTGTACAGATGATAACTGTAAATTAGCAGTGGTGGGATTGATCTCAGGGTTGTTGATTAAATGATAGGGAGAACCCTATTTGTTTGGAGTGCAGTCCACCTGTGAAGGATTTTTAAGCCCCTCAGCACTCTCCCACACTGACAACAAAAGCAGTGTTTTTGAGTGACTTAACCAGAGTATCTAACTTAACCCCGGACTGACTTATTTCACTTACCCGCCCCAATCAACCCCACCCCACCCTCAATTGAAAGTTGTTCATTTTGAATAAAGACTTGCATGTCACGAGCAATTGACGGCACCTAAATTGCTTAATTGGACACCACTGTTCTGCAGAAGTCATCAATGATTTCCATTTTTTGTCTTTTTCTATGCTTGTGTTTTAAAGAGGATTTATAAGATATTCTAGCAAAATGCAGGCTTACTTTTTAGCTATTGCCTGTTAGCCAACAACAGTGTGTTCAGCCCATCTTACTTTGGGATTGGAAAGGATTTGTGGCACTGTAACATAGCCAGGAATTTGGATAGCCATGTTCTGGGGTGGTTTTTATGAACTCCTCTGGATCTCAACCTGGTGTCTTTCAAACACTAGATCTACAGTCAGAACTACATAAATACACAGATGAAGTGCATCATTTATGTTTTTAAAAAAATTGATTTAATTAAATATTCTATATGTATACAGTCAAAACTGTTTTTAAAGCACTGCCACATTTTCATGTATACAGTATCTTTCTGATTACACACAAACAAGACTGCTAAGCCAAAAATGTACTATATCGTCAATCATAATCATGCATATAGGGGGGAACCCAGAATTGGATTTGTGCTTAGCTGAGAATAAAAAGAGACAGAACTGTATGGACTCTGCACGCTCACATGATCAGTTACTGCAGCAGCGGCAGCAGCACAAGAAGAGCTCACCAGCCCCAGTCCAGATTAGATAAGCAGGAAGTGCTGAATCTGTTCTCTCTATGCCTCCTTCGGTACACTGAGGCTGTAAAAGTCAGTCCCTCAGTTTGTAGAACTGCTGATAGAGGCATAATTGAACAACCATGCTGATTATTGATATCACACAAACACGCCAACTTCTAATTATACCAGGCTACATATTAGAGTGCATGAGAGGAGGAGGAGAGAAAGGGATGTCGCCTTATTTATGTAGGGCAAATCAGGGTGTCAATTCAAATGTGTAAAATGATCAAACAGACACAGTGCAGAGGAATCACGTTCTGCGGAACATGTATCTTCCAAATCTTCAGGTCCCCCTTTAGGACAAGATCCTTTAGGACAAGAATTTTATCAGCATAAATGATGGACCTGTAACATCAATACACAAGTGACGTGCAACTTTAATAAGGCTTAATTGTTTTGCAGAGAGGAACAGAATTGCATGTTTTGCATGTTTGGTTGCCAGTACATTTTTTTTTTTCACAGCCTTTTTAATCCTCATGAGTTCCAGCTTTGGTTACTGACCCAGTCCTTGAAAATTCTTAAGCAGCTTTTTGTCTCCAGTAGTCTTGAATCTGCAGTATGAAAATTGAACTATCAATACGCAGTTAACGTAATCTCAATTCATCTTCTCTTTGTAATTTTCTTTCTCTTTCTGTATATCCCTGTACCCCTTCCACCACCATCTCCCTGTCTGCCCAGCCACTGCGCCAGCGAGCCCCACTGGCCCTGTGTGTACGTGGGCAGCAGTCCCATGCAGCCACACGTACAGTGGATGATGAGCGGATGTGGACGGGGCAGGAGAGCCTGGCTCAGGATGACCCTGAGATGTGGGAGTTGCTGCTGAAGGAAAAGGACAGACAGACCCGTGGCTTGGAACTCATCGCATCTGAGGTAAAAGGTTACTGAAAGATCTGAGTGATGCGGGCAAAAGGAAGAATGAAATTTTTCAGGGCTTTTTGTTATTTCCTGTCTTATGGACATAAAGACACCCTTGACAAGATCAAGCAAGGCAGTAGATTTGCCTCACTTCTAATTAATTAATTAATGAATGAATGAATTTTTTTTTTCATTTTTGCTAAAATGACAAAAGCATTTTGCCTAATAGCCGAGGTGCACTAAAATACTAACTTGTATCACTTGATTTGTTAGTCAGTGGCCTAAACCAGCCAGTACCCCTGATGATAAACCTGTAGTCTTTGCTTCTCTGCTCTGTCATTACCCCAGTTTTCACTGTTGTGCTTTTTCTGATCAAGTGGATACTGCAGCAGTGATCCAGCAACTCATAGGTGACATGGTGGTAGCTACTTTGAATTACAAAACAAGTATAAGGCTTCATTTAAGGTATAAGGTTTTGTTTGTTATGGAAGCATTAGTCTCCTTTTTGTAGTAAATAAAAAAATCAGTCTGGTACCATTTTTCCATGATGTGCTAGCAAGTCCAATCATGCTGGCTTATTTTTAAAGGCAAACACTTGCTGAAAACACACACTCAATGCCTGTGTCAAGAGCTGGCAGCGCCTAGCCTTGATGTTGGCATTGCAGGTATCTGACAACGCCTCATCAGGTCTGATTAATGTTTTGGCAAGATGGCTAAATAGAGACACTTGCCAGCCTCATGAATATCTGGTCCGTTTGTTGTTGTTGTCATTGTTGTTGTTTGTTTTGTTTTGTTTTGTTCTCCCATGTTCCCGTTGGCTACAGTTGCAGAAAAGCCTTGATTATTATGGGTCAACAGTGAATACAGTATATACAAATTTCAAATTACTCTGTGAAATTAGTTTGTTGTTTTACTTGTCATTTTGCTATTGTACATACATTAAATGTTTTATAGCAGTAAATTACAATAATTCAAAATATGTTAAAAATGTAAAAGAAAAAAAATCCTGCAGAGCCAGTTAAATCTATTAGGAACTCTGCCCTCCTGGTCCAAACAAGACATTGGAAAAAAATTCGTCATGTTATACTCTACCAAGTGGTTATTTTGAAAATCAGAATTTCAAATGACCCGCAGTCATTCATTATATCCACTCACTGACCACCTTTGCTCAGTATGCACTAGTCATTCAAATGTAGCTACTTTTTCCAGTGAAAACACAGGGTACAGTACTTGCTGTAAGGAAGAACAGCTAAGTTGTTATAGAAATGTTAGGGAGACTTTGTTTTCATTGCAGGGTTGGATGGTGTGAAATAGGAAATTTTACTATTCAGAAGAGCAGACAAGTTTTTATCTAGTGTCGTTCTTTTCCCTCTCCTCCTGCCTCTTCTTCTCTGCCACAGTAGTTGTTCAGTGGAGTATATCGGGGCCCCCTCTCAACACAAAGCCTGACCGCTCTAGTGTGAGATAAAGCTGATATCTTCATACCGCTTCTCCCTGACGCTTCACTCTGCAAGGCACATCACAGTACAGCACAGCCAGGCGTTCCTTGAAGGAAAAGACATACATTTTCCAGCACGTGTCCACCCACCCACATTCTTACATGCACAAGCCATTAATATAAACACACACACACACACACACACACACATTCTCCAAGATGCTCAGGACGCAATCGCATTTCCATTTCTAATACATGCATAGTCGTCAGTATGACAGACGGACACAGTGGAAAGCTGTTACTGGAGCTGTTATCCCCCTTGATCTCCTCTTGGCTCCCAGGTGAAGCATTAGCATATCCCTCCCTTCAGCTCCCAACAACGTAGAGAGTGGAGGATGCGTGTGTTTGCGTGCATGTGTGTTTATAGTGTCAGAGTCTGGTATTTTACACTGTGATAATATAAAATGGTGTCTCAGGAGGCCATGCCAAGGGAGGTATCCACCTTCATTTGGTGTTTTAGACAGTCAGTGCCACATACAATACATTTGGATATTGAACTGTTGTGTTGAAACGTTTAGAAAATGAATCATACATGGATATTAAAGTAAGAAGATTAACGTGAGAATTTATATGTATATGGATTTTACTCTAGGAAAATCACTTGTTTTTCCTGGGATAATTCATTGCAAAATTGTTTGTACAGCTTTGCCAGTGCATCTCAGCATTTGCAGAACTGTTTATTATGTGAGCATCTTGTATCCTCTAGCAGCAGAGGGGATGAGCATTGTGGAGTGGAGAGTGTTAGTCCATGGAAGTCCAGGGGTTCAATAGTGTAATGATTGCCTTTAGCTGGAGGGGGATTTCTCACTATCACTTAACAGACTTTAATTTGCTATCCTTGTCCCTTCTGTCCACTCTTGCCATTGATCTGTGTGTGTTTGTGTGTGTGTGTGTGTGTGTGTGTGTGTGTGTGTGTGTGTGTGACACTGCAGCTCCTCGTTAGCTCCTCAATGAACCTCACTTATGTCTAATGGACAAACAATTAACTGGCTCATAACGATGTTAACGAGTTAACGAGCTCGTTAGGA
>OMLB01006031.1:27031-41772 GCA_900302555.1 Myripristis jacobus
CGAGCCGCTCTGGAAGCCCAAGGCTCCTGTCTAAACAATAAATACTCTGAAGGCTACCCAGGGAGACGGTGAGTGCGTTTACACAAGCGGTACCCCCTGCTTATTAACACTGTTGATATTCTCTGCTTTATGTTATCTCACACTGACATGCACCGACACACACCTGCAAACACACATAAGTTTAGGACTGCATTGATTTGTATTGCCTGCCCTAAAATCCATGCCAACCGAGGACATACTTGAGGTGAGACGGTGGAAAGATTTAATGCCCAGGCTGATAGTCCTTTACTTTCATTATTTTATTGTGTATTATTTCTGTTGGATAATTCACATTTCTTAGCAGCAATCAGAGAGCTGACATGTTTTAAAATGTTCTCATTCGGTGCCTTTTGATTCCAGAAATTTAAGCCTACAGTAAATCTCCCTCCCACTGTGTTTTTTTTTGTTCCCCAGCCGACTCTTCTGCTGATACACACTTTAATTTAATGACAATAAAGGATTATCAGATTGAATGAACAGTTTGTAGCCATCTGTTGCTCCCTCATCTGTAATTTCACTGGAACAGTCTGATGAGCATCACCTGAAATCATCTGAAATGTCCCAAATCTGCTGTAGCAGTTTCCATTCGAGATTGGGTCCCGTGTGTTTTTGTTTTTGATATATACTGCCAGTCATGGAAACAATAAAATGAATTTTCATACTGACTAGGGATTGGATGCAAAAAAGCAAAATTGACTTTCACAAAACATAAAGGCATCAGAAACACTAAAACATACTTTTTGAGGTGTTCACTGGTATCTCGTGTTGTTTGTGATAGAAACCAATAATACTACATGGTACCTCGACATACAACTGGTGATTTTGTAGGCGCTAAATCAACATCTCTTTTTCTGGGGTTAAAAATCAAAACGATCAAATCAAAAATGCTCCCTCTCCATGCTTGTCCACATGCATTACAATTCAAACTAGTGGGCAAGGCGGAGACATCACTCTTTAGCATATGTGTCAGCAGTCCCATTTTTGTTGGGAGTCTCCCTTTATTTAAGCCTTTCTCCCACCCTCCTCCCGTTTTGGCATTTCTTGTGGTTTTTTTTTTCCTCTTGACACACACACATCCAATCCAATGAGTGCTTTGTGTGAAATACATGTGAGATAAGATTGAGAGACAGTTTAATCTGCTTCACACATTAGGCTTATTTTTTCGTGCAGTACCTGGCAATCCATGTTAAATGTCATCTTCAGAAATGATGAGTGCAAGCCTCCCTTCCCTGCCGTCACAGGTACTACGGAGGTGCAGAAGTGGTGGACCAAATCGAGCTGCTGTGCCAGAAGAGGGCCCTGGAGGCCTTTGACCTGGACCCAGCCCTGTGGGGGGTCAATGTCCAGCCTTACTCTGGCTCCCCAGCCAACTTTGCAGTGTACACCGCCGTGCTTAACCCCCACGACCGCATCATGGGCCTGGATTTGCCCGATGGAGGACAGTTAGTAGTCAATGTTGATTATTTGCCCGTAGACAATAACCTTTTTATTGTAAAATATTGATCTAAATTCAAAAAAGTAAATATTAGTTTTTAAATATGCATTTTTCTGTCATGAATTCAGCACATTTGTTGCAATTTGACCGAACAGCGTGAGTGTTTTTCATTGGTTCACCTGTTACTGTGTTGTCTCCTCAGTCTGACCCATGGCTATATGTCTGATACGAAGAGGATCTCAGCCACCTCTATCTACTTTGAGTCCATGCCCTACAAGCTCAATGTAAGTGGAAATGTTTACCCTCCTGAATCCCTCAGCTACTGATAACCATTAGGCACCGGTTCACCATCTCAGGGAAGTGATAAACAAGCATCTTTTTGAGGTAATGGTGATGAGCACCTGCCTGCATTTTAGGGCCTCTGCTGCTGCTCCTCAGATGTCTGATACTGGCCAGTGTGGAGCATTCCTTGTTCTGCTAGATCCCCTGCAGGTTCTCCTGTTACCCTGACCTACTCTCACTCATCTCAGCTGCTTCTGTCATTTTTTTATCGGCCAGTTCTTTTTAAATATAGAGTAGAGGCAGAGAGGAAATTGGGCCTTAAAAAATGGATTGTATGCTTAATTTTTTCATCTGGAATTACTAGACTGACCTCATTAATCAAGTGTGAGTGCTTTTGTAAGTTAGTTTTGTGTATAATGTGATCTGTGCTGGCTTTGCAAACTGGATTTCCTTTGGGTCTGTTACTGGAATTGTGTTTTATTAGTGGACAGGAAGTGGGCATCCAGTAGCTCTCTGTGTATTACACACCATGTATTGTTGAGGTTTAGTCCAAGCCACAGCGGCTCGGGATTGAGGCCCAGGCCCTTTGCTGCATGTCATCCCCCTCTCTCTCTGCTCTGTCTTTCCTGTCTCTCTCTAATTTATCTGTTTAATAAAATAAAAAATAAAATAAAATAAAAGCTTCATTCAGTGGACAGGAAGAAAAATATTTTACCTATGTACCTATCATCACAGTCCCTTACACACACTCAAACAACTTGTATAACTACTGCTTAAAATAAATGCTGGCCTTCTGTAATGTGAGCAGTGCACCACATTTTGAATCCACATCATCACTGGCAGTGTCTGCAATTAACACTCTCCAGTCACTGAACGCGGGAAAAGTCAGTCTTTGGAGAGGAAATTATGGCGACTACCCGCCAGTCTGGCTGGTAGAAGAATAATGTAATTTTCTACACACACTGGAGAAAGCTGTTGGTTTGGTGTCACTTAAGTGTGCTGGATCTGCCATGCTACATGTGCGTGTGTTGTGTGTAGTGTGTAATTGTGTTGAATGATTATTTCTTTTTCTTTTTTTTTTTTTGGTACATTATGTAAAATACTTCTCCTCTGGGCATTTGAAACAAACCCAGTTCTGTAGAAATTTATTGAGGAACTGGACTCACCGCTCCACCCACCCACCCCTCAGTGTCTTCTACCAGTGCTGTTATTGAGGAAAATCTGTGATAGGTGGCAGTACAGTGATTCAGGTTGTCCAAGAGCATGGCTGGAGTTTAAGTAGGAGGTCATGTTTTGCAGTGTGTGTCATGTTAATGCAAAGGAAAAGCGCAGAGGCAATTCCTTTATTGTTTGCACTTATTAAATTATTCCTCTTGCACCTAAAGACAAATACCACTAAATTTATTAATTTAAATTTGTTACAATTTAGTGTAACACATTTGAACACAGTACTATCATGTTGACAATCGCATATGAGACCAAGATGACATGCAAAATATCAATAGTAAAAAACATTTTGTTTTGGCTGGTAAAAAAATCTGTCTGAAAATTATCTACCAAAACAAATCTCTGATCAACTGTCCTCGATGCAATTTGGTGTCTGAAGGCTTGGGAGTGGAAACACAATGGTAGGTCTCGGCCTACCATATGGACAAAATCAAATATCACAATATATTTGACCGACTACCTCAGTATCGATATTGTGAGGTTACGGTCAGGATGACTGTTGGTGTTTTCTTAAGACACACAGGAGATTTTGATATGATTAGAAATGTGTGTATGAAGACCAAGACGACCAATAGAACAACCAATACAACCGTCTGATAAATTAAGACATTTGTATAACTTTAATGCAGCCTTTAAAACACAAATATGCAGTACCACAATATGGTATCTAGTCTCATGATATCGATATAGTATTGATGTAGTACTGTGTATTATGCAGTCAGTGATGGTTAAGTTCTTGGTTATTGTTTTTTTATACCTGTAAAACATTCTACAATATTTGAGAGACCACAGGTGTGGTCAGTAACTGAAATAATGAGAAATTCGAAATGGTCAGTAATCACAAATATTTAACATATAATGGAAGCTAAAAATGGGATATTATTTTGAAATAATGAGAAATTGAAAGAGGGATTCAGCGGCTTGCTCAAGGACACTGCAGCAGGAATAGATGCTTGCCAACACATAGGCCTTCCGGTGTAAAGGCAGTGGCCTTTGCTTCTGAAACCTTACGGCCACATATGTTGTATACTGCATACAGCAGTCAGGTGCTATTTGCACCAGCTTGACACCATCTGTGTAATCGGCACCGCTCAGTCTTTGTAGTAGGACCGAGCATTTCTCAAGTTAACACTTAGATATGATCAGTGCAGCATAATAGTGTGGGTATTCCCGCGGTAGTAGTTGTGTGGTAGCAATGGTAGCGGCTGATCAATGATCGATGCCTCGGAGTCTACGGGTCCACGGCTGCTGATATATGGGCAGGCAGGACCCCTCTGCGAGAGAGATAATGGGAAATCGACAGGCTGGCCAGCACCACTGGCTCCGTCTTCACAATGAGCACCTTGATGGAGTGAGGGGGCATCTGTAGACGTGCTCCGGAGATGGGAGATTAGCAGGTTGTCTAAATAAAGCTTTCCCTCCTCCTTTGCTCTATTCTTTTTCTCGCTTTCTTATTGTCTCTGTGTCGCCTCTTCTTTCTCCCTCGTCTTTCTCGCTCCATCTCGGTCTCTTTCTGTCCTCTTGTATTGTGTCTCGCCACTCTTGGTATTCTGGCACAAGACAGACTGGTCATTTGACTTGTTTAGCCGGATTTCATGTGACTCGGATTACATTCCCTGAACAGCTGATTGTTGAGCACGTCTCTTTAGAAATGTGTATTTATAGCAAAGGAGCAAGAAAGTAGTCGTCAGCTCTGATCTGCTTGACCTCGTCAGTTGAATAGATCTGTGAAAGATTAAAATTGGGATAAGTAGGGGCACATTACTGTAATTGCTCCATCTACCAGGTCAAAATTTGTCCCTTACACCAATGCATTTCCCTTTTTAACGTAAGTTTCAGATGAAACCATTTTCTCTCCTTGGTGTTGATGTTTGCTCTTGATCCTCAGCTGTCTGACAGGTTTTTTTTTCTTTCACCCCCTCATGTCCATCTTTTCTTTTTTTTATCCTTTCTCCTACTCTCTCACCCATATTCTCATCCTTCCTCCTCTCCCTCTTTCCCCTTTCTCTTTCTTTCTGTCTCTCTCCAGACTGCCACAGGACTCATAGACTACGAGCAGATGGAGATGACGGCCAGGCTGTTCCGACCCAAGCTCATCATCGCTGGCACTAGCGCCTATGCCCGCCTCATTGACTACGCCCGCATCAAGAAGGTGCAAGGAGCCCTCTTTCCTTATTAAAAACTCACCCAGCCTTTACTTCACCTTCTTTCTCCCCTTCTTCTCTCTCCTTCTTCAATCTCTGGTTTTATTCTTATGGCATTAGGAAGGTCAGGCCAGCTTTTTCTCTGTGTTTCAGACCTAATCAACCTTTACCACTGAGCTGTCACACACCTGCTGCCTCGCTGGTCAGTCTGATGTAGCCAGGATCACTTTGAAAAATTTCTGTCCTATAGTGAGGTGCTCACTGTTGATCATTCACATTCAAACATTAACATTTTCATTCCCTCTATTTTTGTGGTCCTTCACTCTCTCACAGATTCTCACACACACAACACACACGCTGTCTTCCTCTCTTATCTACTTGACCGAACTCGCCTATGCACAAACTCGCACTGACACATCCGTACACAGTAGCAACTTTTAACCTCACACCTCACTGCTCTCTTTGACAGTGCACAAGAGGCCCTTTTACTTGTTTTGTGTTACACCCACCCGCTGAATATCCATTCACTCCATGACTGGCTCTCTTTGTTGCGGTGTTCCACTTTAGCCAGTACCATCAGATGGAGTGTCCCGCCATTACAGAGCTGTATATTTATTAAGCACCATAACCACTTTGCCACTAGGCCTGAAGTGTGGCCATATTTTCCCCCTGGCATGTCTCTGTGGAACTATTCACTGTTTTATGGCAGAGGCTGCCAGGCTGGGCTCCTCTCCAGGTTTTCAGGATTATGTTACCTAGATTGGACCAGGCTTCCTCCTTTTTTATTTATTAATTTTTTTCTCTCTCAGATTTGTTTCCTTATCAGTATTCATCAACTACAGTACCTCACCCCCATTTGTTCTTTACTCCCTGCAGTAACCCTACCATCTCCCTTGCCTTTTAATCTAATAAATATGTGCTGATCCAGTTTAGATATGAGAGGAAGGGAGATTGTCATGATAATGCATATTAATTGGAGCTCTGGAAAGATTGTTTACTGCTCTGATCATTGGCCAGTTCGTCATTTGCATGTTAGCGAGCTATTTATTGTTTGTGCCTATTTCATTAAATGCTGGCAAGAAACGACAAGGATTTATTGAATTATGCTGTAATACTTCGGGCCTCCGAAGACTGCTGAAGAGTATAATTACACCAGCCTCATTTTGAAATATCTGCCCTTTGAAAAGATAGGTACTGCTAACTGTGATGTGAAATAAATTATCACATTTAAACCATGGGGAACAATGCAATAGCGTATAAAGATTGTATGTCACACATTTTATACCTCACGTTTCAACACACACAGGTGCATTCTAGTAAAATGCACAGCACAGTGGGGTAGCTTTTGACATACGCTGAAGTGTTTTGCTGCACAATGCAAGTGAAAGAGTGATTAAATGTCAGGAACGGACATGTGTTGAATTTATTAGAAGGTGCATCTCAGTTTAGTTTTATAGTTATTATAGTAGTTTCTCGTGGCCCCCCTCATGTCAAGAATAACGATGTGAATTTTAATACGAGTCGCTCCCAGGTATTTGAGAGCAAATTCACGATTTGAGTCCTTTGCTTAAGAACGAGAACAAAATCCTCATTTTATTTAATGGTAATCTTAATTCTGTTTGCCCTCTCTTTCCCCTTCACCCTCAGCTGTGTACAGAGCTGAAGGCATATATGCTCGCTGACATGGCCCATATCAGTGGCCTGGTGGCAGGCAAGGCCGTCCCCTCTCCCTTCGAGCATGCTGACCTGGTCACCTCGACCACACACAAGTCCCTCCGAGGAGCCAGGTAAGGCATTTATTTACCCTTGTCATGCACATTTGTGGATCCGAAAAGAAAAATCACACCGATATATTTTTCTGCGGGTATTACTTTGTTGTTCTGACCTCACCTGATTCTGCCAAATGGATGTGAATGGAGTGAGTAATGGAAGAGACTTCAGTGATGATAACCAGATTTGTAAAAACTAATTTGTCTCTGTAATGAACCAATTGGGGAAAACGTTTCTAATGTAGCTTGTTAAGACCAGGTTATGCTGACATTATCAAACACATTAAACCCAAAATGAACAATCAGAGTGGCCTTATCGCAGGTGCAGCGTGAGATATCAACAAGCAGCTGATTCCAGCAGTACTGGTTTTATTTCGGTCTTTCTTTCAAGGCATCTGAAGGTAGTGAATGCTTCAAACTGATGACACCTATCCTAAGTTCCAAGTTAGCTCTACTTATACAGCAGTGTGTGTGTGGTTTTCATAACAAAGGCTCACTTGCGGTTGAAACACTGCACAAGAAAAGCTTACTGGTAGCAACAGTCTTTCTCTCATTTTTATCATATTTTCATAACTGACTTACTCAGATAAATAGCACATTATTAGTACCTGTGCCTAACACTGAAGATGCTGATAATTTATTGTTACATACAAACACAAAAAGCAGTTACTCACCATTATACAGGTATGCTATTGTATTAGGGCTGCAACTTTTTTTTCTTGATTAAATCTGTAAAATGTTTAAACTAAAGAAAAATGCCAATCACAAGTTCCTAGAGCCCAAAGTCATATCTTCAAATTGCTTCCTTAGTCTGACCAGCAAAAACAAACAAAAAAATGTAATATTGCAATGTAATAGCAGAATGGCAGGATAAGCTTGTATCTACATTTTCAGTATTTTTGTTCCTACGCACCAGGATAGAGAGGCCCCAGATGTGTGTTTGCATTTTGTAATGGCAGGACACTGATAAAAGCAAATAGTTCAATACATGTTTTGTTTTTTATTGATAAATGATTAAAACAATTCATTGATTATCAAAATTATAACAGATAAGTTAACTGTTGATAGACTAATCTTGTAATCAAGTATTTCCTTTTCTGTTTCAGCTCAATATTGTATAGGATATAGAATCTGATATACAACTATCCCTCATGTTATGTAAGACAAGTGTCCAGGAGCCTTGCTTGGGTTTCAGGAGCTGGCTAACCTACTTGAGACGCGGTCAGTAGAGTCCTTTTTTCTGTCCTACCCAGGGCTGGCCTCATCTTCTATCGTAAGGGCGTTCGCTCCGTGGACAAGAAGGGCAAAGAGATCATGTACGACCTCGAGGACAAGATCAACTTCTCCGTCTTCCCCTCCCTGCAGGGCGGACCTCACAACCATGCCATCGCCGGTGTGGCTGTGGCCCTCAAACAGGTCAGTGAAACGAGCACCAAGGCCTAATTAATCATAAACATACCCATATATACTTTGTCCAGGTTATATTTTATTTCCCAAATCCTCTATTTTATAGTAAGTGTGACCTGGATCTTAAGGTTCAGCTGGACTGTGAGCTGATAACCTGTTACAGCTACATTTCTGTTTCTGGGGTGCTTTGTGCTGCATTGAGACTGAATTTTAACCAGAAGGAAAACCTAACTTAACATCCACTAGGGTATTGGCACGGAACCCAGAATACAATGTATTTCACAATACAGGGGTAACTAACATTTTTAAGCACTTTGACTTAATAATGTGATAAACTAATTCAAATAATTTCTTTGAAAATTCACATTCTGTTTTACTAAAACAGACTTGGCATAATGCACTAAATTGTAGATCAAAACATCACTACAAGGGGATAAACTGTATTGACACACTGACATAGAGCCAACTCTAACTAAGTATTACTCTAGTAGTGACCACTGTTGTGTATTCCAGACTTTTTGTTCACTTTTTTGTGTCTGTGTCTGTTCAGGCACAGTCTCCCATGTTCAGGGAGTACATCGCCCAGGTACTGAAGAACTCCAAGGCTATGGCCACAGCTCTTCTCAGTAAAGGCTACACCTTGGTCTCAGGTAATGTAACTTGGACTTTAATATGCTGTCTTAATTATCAAGGAGGTGTTGGGTCAGCAAACAGCAGCAAGAAACATCGAAAACACCAATCAATAAATCCCGTCATAGAATGCAAATTGTGTGGTGAAAACAGAAATGCATTCAAATTTATGATTTGCAAATAGGCTCATGTCAGGGTATTTGCTCTGCCAGTCAAGCAAAGAAAAGCAAGTGAAGGTGGTCACTTTCTGGTTGTGAGAGAGGGCTTGAAATTCCTCAATCTTGTACCACACTTAATACGCTAGCCTCAGCTCTTTTTGGATGTATAACATTCAGGACAATTCATACCCTGAAAAAAAAAACACAGATTTGTCGCATGCTTACACTGCATTGTGAGTGCATACCTGTACAATCTGTTGTTCATGATGAATAAGAAACTTGTCAATAGGAATGTGTTGCTACGCAGTAACTATAACATTTGCTAAAGGAAAGAGTGAAATAAGCAGCATTTTTTAAACTGTAAAAACGGTTAATTAGTTGAGTCTATACAGGCAATTTGTCATTTCCTGTCTATATTTTCCTCTTGCATGTTTGCCTGTTATTTATAGTATATATACAGAATCCATGTATACATTGATTCTACTGGTGAAATGCTGACACGATTTAACCATCAGGATTAATGATCATATTGTTTTTATAATTTGACACATTGAGAGAATGAAGTACAGTAAAACACGCGATGCTCATTTCTTCCCATGATTTAAACTTATATAGAGCCTACACCAACATAAAGTTGGGATTTTGGAAACAAAGAGAAAGTTCAGGACAAGTGTGGACATGTAAAGTAAATTAGGCCAGCAACAGCACACGACCATCATTCAGCTTCATCGCCCGACTGCATTTTTGAGCAAAGTCAGTATTTCCCATCTGTTCAGTTCAACATCCTAGCCACATCCATTTCAGACCAGTGTTGAGTAAGTCTGATCCTGGGCTTACAAGTGAAGTTCAGGCCTAAAGAGCCGTGAACTTTCCCTCCCGTCAGAAGTTTCTCCTAAGAATGCTGAATATTTCAGGCGGGACAGACAACCACCTGGTCCTGGTGGACCTGCGGCCTAAAGGCATTGACGGGGCGCGGGCTGAGAGGGTGTTGGAGCTGGTGTCAATTACTGCCAATAAGAACACCTGCCCCGGGGACAAGAGCGCCCTGACTCCTGGTGGCCTCAGGCTAGGTATGACACAGCCTCACATTACACTGCATCTAACTTGTACACCAGGTTTTGTCACGCTTAACCTGCTCCTTTGTTCACATATATGATCTGGAACACAAAAACAGCAAGAAAATGGTACTCTCCCATCAAAAATGAATGGGGTTTGCACATTAAAAATAAAATAACATATAAAATATATAATACAAAAAAAACTTAATTGGCATCCCAGTTGTTCACGTTCTCAAGATAATCATCTGGGAGTATTAGTGAGCACTTCACCACTTGCTCAGTGCTACCTTGTATTTAATTAATAGTTGAGGCATAATGTCATTTTTTTCACTCACCTTCTGAAAATATAGATCTGCATATGTAAATTAGCCACACACCAATCAAGCCACAAGCACTAAGCAAATTATGATTAATTAAGTCTGTTTGGTGAAATTCCCTCATCTTCCAGGAAGTTCAAGAGCCTCAACTCTACACTTTGCCCACATCTAGCTTCTCCTTCAGGGGACATATATTTCACCTACGATTCTCCGTATTTTTTGGCTTCTCGTTTGCTAATTTGTTTGAGACGTGAACTTAAATATTTTAGTAAGTGATCTACTATCAGTCCAGGCACTGAATTTTGGCAGTCTATATGATTTAATCACTCAAATTTCAGGAAACTCTGGGAGTCTACACATTTTTCTGAGAGTTTAGAGTAGCACAAGAAAGACTTTGGAACAATAGAAATCAGAGTTTGACCTGTAAAAGCAAATGAAAAAAAGACACCATTTCTTTGAATCTTTGCAAGTTGCAATTTTTAACATCATTTGTTTCAAGAGCAAATGCTGGTAAATGGGTTGCAGTATGGGAGAGGATGCATTTTAAAGAGCATCAAAAGGAAATGGCACCTGCTTTCTTCAGACAATACATCCTCCCTTTCAAGTACAAATTTAGACAAACGATCTGAAATTGTTTGCTTATCCTCTGATTTGAGGGTAAAGCTTTCCATTAACCTGTGACACACAAGCAAGCCTGTGCTTCTCTCCGTCCCAGGTGCCCCGGCCCTGACTTCCCGACAGTTCAAAGAAGCTGACTTTGTGCAAGTAGTCGAGTTCATGGATGAGGGCTTCAAGATTGCCTTGGATGTCAAGAAAAAGACAGGTAAGCCTAGTGTGGGCAGGGACACTGATTAGGATGCACTGCAGCCCGGTGGTTGGAAAGAATGTTTTTTTTCCCCCCACTGGTTGAGTACATCTGTTGGGGCTCAAAGCAACAATTTGAAACTGTGCACTTATTACACACTCAGCAGAAGAATTACAAGTCGTTGCCAGACACACACAAGGCACTACTTTCAGCACTTATCTTGTTGTACCTGGCCTCAAGAGATGATTAAATTATTTGGACACGGTACCATGAGAGGAAACAAAACGCCCATTGGTGATAAAACAAAGGAAGTTAAGAACAGAAATCTGAACTCCCCACCTCTTGTGTTTTTTTGTTTTTTGTTGTTGTTTTTTTAAATCTTGTCTGGCTGTCTCGTCCCCTTCCTGTGTCTTCCACAGCAAAGCTCCAGGACTTTAAGAACTTCCTGCTTCAGGACCCAGAGACCGTGGCTCGCATCGCCGACCTGCGCCACCGTGTTGAAGTCTTCGCCAGGCCCTTCCCCATGCCGGGCTTCCACGACCATTAAACTTGCCAACATGGAGTCAGGCCGCCAGCTCAGCAGGATAGAAAAGAGATATCACGCTGGCGATGTTTGTGGTCAGCATTTGTGAGTATGGAGTTGAGTGCATGGACTCATTTCCATGTTTATCCAATCAAAAAACAGGCGAACATTGTTGTGTATTTCTTTTTTGCTGCAGTCCATTAATCCATTCATGTGTACAAGCGTGGCCTCTGTGTTGAGGCTGAGAAAATGATGTAATTTCAGAGTAATTTTGTAGAGCTGCAGAACCTGTTCTCTATTTTTAAAGATTTGTCTAACAATTTGTTTCCTGGCTGCTGTCTTTGCACCATCACCTCAACACGGTGCGTGGAGGGGGAAAAAGGCTAAATCAAAAGATCAATCAGACAGCTAAAAGATTTCTACGTGAAGCTCTTGCTGTCACAGACAGTACGACTTGATTTGCTTATAATTGGATCTTCACTGAGGAGTCTTAATGCTGTAAAATGTCTTAACTAATGTGACTAATGTAGATGATTATATTTAAACGGAGATGCGTACATGTCAGCCCTGCACTGTCTTGTCTTAGTGTATGTAACCAGCTACATGAGATTGCTTCATGAAGTGGAGATGTGTTTCCCCGAGCAGCACTGTCTTAGTCAACTTGTTAGGAAGAGAAAATAATTTTGGTTACTATATAGAAATGATAAAGACGGCTTATCCAAACTTGCAGTATTGTTAAGCATAATCATTCAAAGTTAACTAATGTAGTAATGCTTTGTGGAACACACCTCCAAACTGTTGGGGTCCAAGCAAAAGTTTATGTCAAAATCTACAGTATTGTTATTTCTCCATGCTGTAAACGCCTTTTTTGTCTCAAATATCATTGATTCTAGATTTGATTGAATTGACCTACATATCCTTTATTTTGTTATGAATCCTTTTGACAGATAAATAACCAAATGTAATGAGTAGAAATGTCACTTTGAATTATTTCATGCTTAATGTGTGTTTTACAGAGAGAATATACTTTTCTATCTATTATTTAAAACAGAAGTAACTATCTTAAACGTCCATCACCTCATGTGGCAGATCAAGGTTCCTACAGTAGCACCAGCTTGTCTGTTGTATTTCTGAGAGAGATTAACACGCTGTAGTGCAGCGTCACTCCATGCCCACTTTACCTGTCACATGGTACCATAAGTGTTAAATATCAACCATTATAGAGCAGCTTGATTTTGATGTGTGTTGGGAGGTTTTCTTTTGGCTACTTGGTTCACAAATTGGAAGCAGTACGACTTGTTATCACTGCATCAGTGAGCGAACAACATTTCTTCTGTTTGTTAAATGTACGGCAAAAAAGAGGGAAAGCAGGAAGGGGGAAACTTCTTGACTTTGCACAATACACAGCTTCTAGACTCCTTCATCTCTGATGTTACCTGCCTGAAGTTTGTTTACGTCAGCACAACTTTGAAATAACTTTTGTTTTACAGAACATTTTTATTATAGAGAAAAGCTTAATCCTAATAAAAAAAATCTAATAATTGCAGTATAATTTTGTTTGTGTCATTTTGTATATGCAAATTGATATGCGTATCTCACTCTCACACACACACACACACACACACACACTGCTCTCTACAGTTTGAACAGCTAACTGGTGATTTATAATTTGTGTGTGGGAAGATGTCTGTTGAAATGTAATCATGTTTGAGTGTGATCGTGCAGAAGTTGGAGCGTGGGAGCGTAGATGTATTTGTGAGCGACTGGAGCAACAAATATTTAGGCTGATACAGATATGAGTAGATGTATGAGTGTAAGAAATACTAATAGTGCCACGGGGCTGGTACTGCTGTGTGAATGGGAGAAAGTGTCCCTTTTAGACACTGCAGTGATGAAAAGTAATTACAGATGAAGCCACTATGAAAGTCCCCACTTTTAACTAACTTGCTGCACTGTTGTTCCAGCCGAGAGAGGATCTGTTTGGAAGGCAACAGGCTGATAACTGTTTGTGCACTCATAAACCAAATTCAAAGTCCATTGTACTAATGGAGAATGCAGAGAAATGCATTAAAATAGGCTGTGTGGCCCGCTACATTTTTTAATTCTCAAATTTGTTTACAGCCATCCTGCCACTACCTCTTAATAAACTGTTCCTATGCATCTTCTCTTTATCAAATAATTTAGGACTGGCTCTTATCTAAATGGAGGACATCCAGCGATCTCAGTCTCCTAACCTAGCACCAGGTAAAGGAATCAGTAAGACTTCTCCGAGTAACTCTGGGACAGAAAATTGCTTTAAGAAGCAAAACTTTTTACAAGCTGGTGATGTGGGAACAAAGCTTACAGGTTCCATGACTAGAGCTGGATCAGAATGGACTGAGGTACAAGAGTTTGTAGGGAGCCACTTCCTAAAACAATGTGAGGAAAAGTTTTTTTGTTTTTTTTTCATTTGTGTCAGGGAGCCCACTCTTTACCCTAGGGGGACTCGCTCAACTCTATTTTTCCACCCCTGAGAGGCGACACACAGTAGTTGAGCAATATCCTTTAGCAGCGCAATGGATCGCAAAATCAATCTGCAAAATGAAGATGTCCACAAGGAAGAGAAAGCACAAAGAAAAAGTACTCTTCAGTTGTAATTGTCATAATTGTAAGCCATATCACCCATCTGGAACATTTCCTCATAATGTTGCTCATATGTCACAGCCTTAAAACTCCCCTCTGCTCTGCCCTCTACTGTTACAGGCACACACACACCACACACTTACAAATGAAAAGATAATAAAATTCAGTTCCCTTGGTAGATGATTTGACAATAAATCAGTCTGTTTAATGAGGAGAGGGATAAATGACAATGTCAGCAATTAATTGGAATCATGTATTCAGTCTGTCAAATCTGTGCGTGCGTGTGTGTGTGTGTGTGTGTGTGTGTGTGTTTATATGCATGGGT